>PITA01006603.1:0-84080 GCA_004023965.1 Spilogale gracilis
GAGCATGGGTGGGAGGAGAGAGGCAGAAGGAGAGGAAGAAACAGACATCCCACTGATCAGGGAGCCTGATCATGACCTGAGCCAAAGGCACAGAAGCTTAACTGGACTGAATGACCCAAGACCTGAATTTTATTTCTAGAGACCTTTTAGCTCATACTCTTTCTTATTAACTATAGATATCATTTTCATTCTGTGAATTTAAAAAAAAATAAAATATTTTCTTTATTTTCTAGACAATGAGCACAAGCAGGGCAGCAGCAGGGAAAGGGAGAGGGAGAAGCAGGCTCCCACTGAGCAGGGAGTTCCATGACACATCAGTGCTAGAACCCTAGATCATGACCTGAGACAAAGGCAGAAAGGCAGATGCTTAATGACTGACTCACTCAGGCACCCCCACGCTGTGATTTTTAAATTTACTACAGTTTGGGAATAAAATAACAATAAGTTAAAGAAAAACTTTCTCATATTACTCTAAATTTATAAAAAGCTTTACTCAGCCTATTAGACATGTTTGTATAAATAAAAAGTGTGAAGATATTATGATAACTTTCTTTGATATGCATAAAAGTCCTCAGTATCAAAGGCTAAGTTTAATACTTTTTATGCATATTTCCATAAATTGCAGACGATGGTTTTTATATTGCTCAACAACAACAAATGTTCAACAAACTTGGGGTTTTGTTCCTATTAAGACTTAGTTTTTATAATTAATATGGACAGTTTCTAACTCAATCTAATTTAATTTTGATTTTAATTTAAAATTTGTAATAAAGATTAGTCACTTGAGTATCAAAATGATGTTTTTTCAAACACACCAGATAAGATGTATTAAATACAACTAGCATTTTTGTCCTATTATAAACCCACTCCACAGTTCTACAAAGCAGAAGTGACTAATTCTTCTCAAGTGACCATTGGAATGGCTATTTCAAAAATAGCTCTTTATCAAGCCACAAAAGAGTTGATATTTATCAAAAGCAAAAATAGAAGAGATTATTTAACCATGGTACATTACCTGTAGAAATAGATAGCTGAAGTATTTAAAAAATTCCAACAAAAAGGTTTTAAAAATATTTAAAGCAACATGAATCAAGTTAAAAGTGATATCAAAAATATCAGAATATCTGGAAAAAAATGAAACTGGATAGAGCTAAAGTTTACTCACAAAAGTAACCACAAATTTTAAATATAAAAACAGAACTATAACCAAAAGAACAAAAGTATCTCAAAGGGAAAAAGAGGATGTGTTGTTATATTACTAATTTATTTTTCTTATTCATATAAGTAAGACTTATTTTATTTAATAAATTTGTATCTGGGGAAGTTCACTTTGGTATTCAGTTTTTGACTTTCAGTTTTATTGGTTATTGTCAGAGAATATAATTTAAATTGTTTGAATTTGGGGATTTACAGTATGGCCTCATCTATGCTGTTTTGCTAAAATTATGAGAGCTTGCTGAAAAGCTGTTGATCACTTGTATGCTTGAGAAATATTTGTGAACAGAAAGCATATGTCTATACTTCTTGTTAAGTTCCTTTTGGGGGAGGTAGAAAGTGTATAATATATAGTAAGTAGATGTATGGATAATTATATAGTATATTAGAAGGTGATAACAATTATGAGTTTCTTAAGAAAAAAATTGAGTGCACAATGAATAATTTGCAAATTTATGTGGGGTGGCCAAGTGAGACCCCTTAGAGAGGATAATGCCTAAGCAAGGGCTTGGCAAGGTCAAGGGGTTAGTGAGGTAAATACCTAGGGGATAAGTTCCAAGCAGTGAGAGCAGATAGTTCAAAGTTTTAGAGGGGCAGTATTATAGGGGAAAAAAAGATGTGCATGGAGACAAGTAAGTGATGGGGGCTATAAGAATGTAATTCAGATTGCATTCTGTAGTATAGTATAGAAACTTTGGAGTATTATAAAGCCATTAAAAAAAATCAGCTTTTACTGTGACTGAAATGAGTAGTTAAATTTGGGTTTCTGAACAGCAAATTCGCAAGATCTGACATTTTTTAATGATCATTTTTGTAAGGGAACAAAGACGAAAGCTGGGAAACAAGTTAGAGGCTATTGAATGATGGTATCGTATATAGGGCAGCAGCAGAGGAATTTACAAGAAATTCAGATCTATAACAAGATTAATGTCCATGCACAGCAGCAGTGGTCTAGGAGGTTAAGAGAACTGAATGTTCTCTTGTGTACTCAAAGTGTTAAAGAGTGATGAACTTTGAGAAACCTACAGATGAGGCTGAGCAATGACTATGTACTTTTAGTTAGCCCTTTCACCAGATCCTCAATGGACTTAAGCAAATACTCTTCCCTGGCCAATGAATGAGGGCACTCATTTGAACCAACCAAGTGCAGACTGGCACATTTTCCACTCATCCAGACTACAAACTTCTCAACCCTAATTAACAGATCATGAACTGTCATCTTCCTGCTCACAAAATCTTTGGCTTTTCTCCCTTAATGATCCACTTGCTGCATTTTGCTGTTAGGGTGTGTTTCCTTGCATGGCAAATAAGAAAATCGGTTTCAACTTTCAATTCTTCAGTGAATTTATATAATACGTTATTCATGTTTAGCTTTTGTAGCTACTTATTTAAAGTCATATGAACAGATTTTAAAAGTAATGATAAGAGAAATAAATAGGATTTCCTGATGAAATTGGATGGACAGAGGGAGATAAGATTTATAGGTTACCCCAACCTGCTTAAAACAAAAGCATATTGTATTAATCTTTAAAAATATCTATATGCCATGAGGGCAACTAACCCATAAGGATTTAGGAATATATATTAATCAAAATCATATATAACTCTAAAAGACAAGTAGACTTCAGACAAGTGAATATAAAGCTTTATAAATCAAGTCTACTATATTATTAAATTGTATTGTACTAAATTCTGTATATTACTAAAATCTATCAAATCAATAATTGATAAAATCTATCAAATCAATAAATCAGTAATGATTATATTACTAAAATCAATACAAAACATCATATTGCCCTATGTATGAATTCATCACTTCTTACCCATCTGTCAAAGATTTTCCACATGGTATAATTCAGGGACTGAAATAATAGGCTCAGGGAGAGCCTTATTGCCTATTAGAGAGTGCTGACCTGAAAAATCAAAAGCATGCAAGTATAACTTATAGGTTTCTTACCTGAAGAATAAGAATAATATTATGTATTATGTAGGTCTTCTTCAAGCTATAAGTTAAGAAATAGTAAAAACTCTAAGATCTTCAGCAGCTTAGTCAAGACACTGTTAAGAAAAAACTACTGACCCATTCAGTATTTATGATACTGAAACTAAACTAACATCTTTTGGGCTTTTTTTGGTTTTACAGATAATATATTTATACTTATCAATTTTACTAAAGCTCATTTTTGCTGTTACTTGCAAGTCACCCCACTACAAAAGGCTTCAGAATCTCCCCAAATTGCCTTGCTATAGTCACTTCTATTGGTATCCCAGAGACTTTTTCATGACACAAGAGTTGGCAACCTGCACTCATATCCTCAGGAGTTTCTTGACTATCCGTGATGGTTATAAGTTGCTCAAAAACTTCTAGTCAAAACACTGACTTCCTGGGTCCTATGCCATACATGGTGAGGATGACGAGGGCACTCATATTTTATTTTCCAAGACCAGAGACTTCCCCAGACCTTAAAACACCCTGAACTTCCATTTAACTTCCCTTTAAGGGTTGGGACTAGAAATCAGTACCCTGTAAGCTGATGCCATCATCAAGTCCTCTTTGCTAACACGTAAATTTTAATTGCAGGATGGAGCCAAACCTGAGTGCTCTGCCCATGCCGCATCCATAAGAGCATATCTCCCACCTTCAGTTTCTTCTGAATGTCATGGTGCTGGTGGGTGTAAGTCATCTCCCAAACTCTTTGGTAGTCCTGTGATATCAACTAAATGAGCAACAAAGGAAATCTGTATACTGAACGGACAGCAGCGTCACAATCACATGATTTCCTGCCTTAACCAGATCAGAAGTCCCAGATAAATAAGAGCCAATGGTCAGCAAAATTCCTCAGATTTCAGGCAGTTATCTTAGCCCCAAATACCCATGCAGAACAAAACAAAACAAAGTGAAGAGCATGATGCATTGCAAAATTTTACATATTCTTCAACCATTGCTAGTAGTCTGGCTAGGTGGTCTGTCTAATGGCAGCAACAATAATTCTTTGTTGAAGGTTGCTACCTCTGGGATGCAGAACTCTGAAAGTCTCTTAATCTTACAGCTACTCAAAATATGAATCCGGGTCATACAAATATTCAAACGCACCTATACAAGTCCTCTTCAAGATATTACTTTATGCTTTTTAGAGTTCTAGGCATTACTGATGTTACCAAGACACTTAAATCCTCAAAATACGCAATGCTGGACTCTTAAATAAAGCATTCAATGGAATGTTCATCTCTCTTATTAGCCTCAGGCTACAGGTCTCATTGTGCACCATAATGGCTTAATTATGCAAGTTCAAATTCAATTAAATGAAACATGACACATTTCAGTTTTCTTTTAAATATTGGGGGTTAAATTTAATAAATTGTCTGACTCTATTATTGATATTGGACTATTTAAAGTTTCTAAGCCCCATCACTCCTGTTTTCCTTCTGCCTCACAAATGGACAATCAAATAAGAAAGCCTGGATGCTTCCTTTGGTTCTGGTAGGAAGCTCAAACCACAAAAGCCATGATCCATGGAATGGAATCCTTACTCTAATCCCACCAGCTAAAAGCCATAGTACCCAAGTCAGTTACCCCTCCCTGTTCTGTCAAGCTATTTTTGAACTGCTTAGGGACCTGTCTTACTCTCCTCAGAAAGCCTCATTATGTGAGTAATAAATCTCTTGACAGAGAGAGACACAGTGAGAGAGGAAACATAAGCAGGGAGAGTGGTAGAGGGAGAAGCAGGCTTCCTGTTGAACCAGGAGCCCGATGTGGGGCTCCATCCCAGGACCCTGGGATCATGACCTGAGCCGAAGGCAGATGCTTAATGACTGAGTCACACAGGCACCTGTCTTCATACCCACTTACTGCAGGTGTGGTATCATGAGTCTCAGTATGTGAACCAAATTTTGTGGTGATGGGTTTCCTGCTTCTCTAGGGTGACCAATACAGTCCGCTAGTGTTATATATAAAGGAAAACTTCAAGATTATGATCCAAGTTCTGTTTCTAGGTTGAAATATATGGACCACATCAGGGTGTGAATATTTGTCTGACCTCATTGTCTGACAAACCAACCCAGTGAACATTGCTGAGCAGGGTAATACCTAGAAAGAAGAGAGGTGCAGTAGTGAGTCTAATGGGAAAGTGCTCAGAAGATATTTTCAACTCACAGAAATTTATCCATTTTGTGTAGTTGCCCTGTTTTTCCCTCCCTTCATCATATCATTGACAATGAACAAAGTATGTTTCTGATGTCATCATTTCTTGAATAGAAACAGTGTTTAAATCCATTGGGATATAATTACATGCCTTATTCTTCATGATGTTGCTGCCTTGATCATCATAAATGACTTATTTCTTGTTGATAATGTTTTGGAAGCTTAAATACTGTTCATTATAGGCCATCCTTCATGGTCAGCCTGCTTCATCTGGGAATGTAAAACAAATAACAACCAAAAATGTAGAAAAGTCTTGTATTGTGTTTTTTATATCTCAAATTATTTTATTTAAGTAGAATAAATAATATAAATTAATAGAATATTTTGTATGTAGTATAAAATAAATAAAAATAAAATATTAACAATCATAAATTTTACACCTTAATTTTTATTATAATAATATGTAAATCTATAACATTTCAAAGATATTGAGCTTTATTTAAAAGTTGATAGAGTCACTGTGAACTTCCTTGTTTAATTTAAAAATTAGCTTAATTTTAATGGAGCATTAATTGAGAAACTATTCAATGACTTTTTAGAACATAATCAGAAAATACGATAAAATAATTAAAAGTATTTATCACTATAAGCTTTATTCTAGGTCACAAACAAGATAGTGACTCTTTCTGACAATAGAGTGGCATGGCATTATAATATTTTTTAACATTTAGATTTGTAACATTTTTGTCCTTCAATAAAAAAAAATCACATTTCAGATGGCTTGCTTTTCCCATGATGACATTTTTCTTTAATCTTCGTTGAAGTCAAGAATATTTTTAATCATTCATATAGTAAAATAATAGTTACATTGACCACTGCCTCACGTAGAGTTTTATATTAGGCATTGCATGAAACATGTACTAGTTGAAATGAACTAAAAGCAATAAAGAGCATGCTAAAAAAAAATTCAAAACTAGAGATCATGTGGTGTCATAGTTTACTAATTGGTTTTATCTCTGGAAACATTTGTTATTTGCAATGTCCCTTTACATACATTGGCCCAGTTGGTACATACCACTGTCTAGGTAAGGAAGGTAGGAGATAATATCCTAACTTAATAAATAAAAAATGAGTCACCCACACCTCACAGCTAGTATGGCAGGCCCAGGTGTTCATATGAACCAAGTTCATATAGTATATATGCATATGTATATATAGATATACATATATATGTATGTATATATAATATACCTTGTAGCATATATAGTACACCTTCAAGTAAAGTAAACTAAGTATACCTTCTAGTAAATTATATTATATATATTTACTTATCCAGAAAATTAAGATGAAATATGAGAATATCTGTGAAGCTACAACTTTTCTTCAGCCTCCGCACATTATAATGCCCAAAAAAGCATGAACTACAAATAGAGCAGAATATAATTAAACCAATTTCAAAAACATCATAGAATGTACAGAAATAACTTTGTTTCTGTTGGAAGTCAGAATTAATTCTATTATTGGAATTATGGAAAATAAAATTTTTAATGGGCTTTACTGGCAATATTGATTTTTTCCACTGAAGACACTGGAAAACATAGCACATTGATCAAAATTATGCATTCATTTATTTATTTATTCATTCTTGCATTTATTCATTTAATAAATATTGAATGAGAATTTCTTATATATAAGGGACAAGGAAGCTATATAAAGACTATAGATCTCGCTCTCTAAGGAACTAAAGTCCATACAAAACAAGTAGAAAAGAAAATACTATTAAAATGTTTTATAATCTACATACTCTTTTAGAAAAATATTTATTTTAATTGTTATAAGGGTACTATCAGTGTAGAAGACATATTACTCTCCCTATTGTACATACAACAAGACTGAGGCTTTTGCAAAAGGGGTTCCATGTACGACACAGAGAGTGGCAGAACTAAGAACATCAAAACAATTTTTTGATTCCATGATACCATGCAATGCAGTCTCACTTAAACGATATTTATATCAGGATCTCAGTTGTTTGCAAAGAGATAAATTCTGGCTCTCAATAATTAAGCTATGCTTTTGCAGATTCTCTATTAATCAGACAAGGCAGGGTTTGTAGAGAAGAGATGTTTTATAATGCCTTTACTGTGCACGATCTTGTTTACAATTTTATATTCAGTATATTAATTCATTATTTCATTTTATTGCAATCTATAAATAAGGCCTTAAATATTTAAGTGCAACAATAGCTAGAAGTGTAGTTAATATTCACCATATGGATGCCAACTCATTCCTCTTCTTGTCAGCATTGGATTAAACACCAAAGTAATCTATTATTTATAGCCTAAGGGAAAATCCTGCACTGCTGTAACTTTTAGCAATGTTTCTATTAACCAGCTAGGTGCTCTGTGGGATGATATTGTGTACAAACTCAACACTATCACACCTACCTTGACACATTTTTTTTTTTTTTTTTTAAGATAATGAGACCAGGGCACCTTGGTGATTCAGTGGGTTAAAGCCTCTGCCTCAGCTCAGGTCATGATCTCAGAGTCCTGGGATTGGGGCCCGCCTCTGGCTCACTGCTCAGCAGGGATTCTACTTCCTCCTCTCTCTGCCTGCCTCTCTGCCTACTTGTCATCTCTCTCTCTCTCTGTCAAATAAATAAATAAGATCTTAAAAAAAAAAGAAAAAAATAATGAGACCATACAAAAGAAAAAGGAAATATGTTTTAGGAAAGTATTTAGTGTTTTTTCAAAAGCCCAGTCATTTATTTCATAAATTGTGTCTAACATGAATCCAGAGAATATTTAATGACAAATTTTTGTTTCAAGGAATTTTCAGTTTTATAGAGTTAATTTGCAAGACAAAAAAATCCTTTTAATTTATTATCACTAGGACTAGTAAATAGGCAATTCATTTTGTTTTATTAATCTGTCCAGTTAGTACACGAACTGTGCTGTGATTTGGGGACTAGTAAAATCATCCTCATTAGTATTCAGTGGCTTTAGATACTGCCAGAAATAATAAAAACATAATAACAAAATAGGGTCTTAAGATTGGGGAGGACCTACACCACGTAGAACTTCTAGACTAGCCCATGATAAATGAAGCAGACACATGATCATGCTCAAGGATTCTCTGGGTAACTGTATAAATAGCTGTCAGAAGTGTTTCTAATGATTGTTGACAATGTAGCCATAGGGATATTTGCAAAGTTCTTTCTGGGTACTTTTGTCTTCTATGTTTTTGTTATGACCTAAGCTTCCTTTTGCCCCCAATTTTACCTTCCCTCACTCCCAGGGTTTGCAGTTGCTATTTTCAGTCTACTTCATGTAAACCAAAAATTGCTTCTCTAGTACCACACTAAATTTATTTCTGTCCATGCCACTCTTCCTTTTATCAAAACTCACATTTCTACAAATTTGTATGCCCTATTCATGTTATAATTGTGCAAAGCTATATTGGGTATCTACTCCCAGGTGCAGAATAGTTCACCTGTTGCCAAGGTAATAAGAGATTTAAAATTATATATATATTTAGTCTAGGGACTAAGAATTAGTATTAAATAATAAAACAAATGTTCGTTTTTTATTTGCTATTTTGATAGGTTTACAATGGAGAAGTCAGCATCCTACGAATAGAAATAAATTAATTATATTATTTAATTAATTCACTCAAGCTAGATTTTGTTAAACTAAATAAATCCTTGATAGACTAGGCAATGTTATTTTCCTCCCTCTTTGTCAATATCTTTAGCATCTAACAATTCTGGTTGAGTTTATGTATTTGCATATTTATTAAGCTTACCATGGGGTCAGACACTGTAGTCTCTGGTTACCAATACTTACTAGTGAATAAATACCTTTTTATTCTATCGTAAAAGTGTCATTGGTGTGATTATATATTTGTTCTCCTAGAGGCATGTTACTTTAAAAAAGATTAATCCAAAGAGATCAATCAGTGTATGTATTTTGCTTTTTTTTTTTTTTTTTTTTTTTGGCTTTCCAGTACACAGAGCTATCCAACACAATCCAGACAAAATGGAGGGCACATTTACTACTGAGAGAAATTTTTAAGGAAATGTAATATGATTATTTCTATTAAGCAAATATATTAAATATCTTGTCTACTATCACTAAACATAACTTACAATTGTATCCTAGTCAGGATCAGATGATGTCAGTGAATGAAATTTCCCTCTTTGATTTCCTCTGCACATACTATTTTTTATGTGTTTTGAATTCACTCTAGGTATAATCTCTGCTTATAAAACCACAACAATAATAGTAATAGAAAGTGTAAGGAATCCAGACACACTAATATAAAAGAGGTATAATAAAATGCAAAATTGTTTTGAATTTAAAATGAATTGCAGAGGTATTTTTGTTTTTGTATGCTTTTTGGTGTTAAGATTATTGTGTGTTCTATAAACACACACATACATACACACGGACACAAATATAAAGCATTTTCTTCTGGTGGATAAAATAAAATTATTTGTTTTTCAAGAGTCTTCCAGTTAATCCTCAAATAAATATACAATTCAGTGAATTCATTCCTACAATGAATATTTATTTGAGGACCCACTAGCCCTAAAAACTTTTCTAGGTTCAGGGAATAAATATATGAATAAAACAGAGAGCACCTGGGTGGCTCAGTCAGATGAATGTCTGCCTTTGGCTCAGGTCATGATCTCAGAGTCCTGGGATGGAGCCCCACATCAGGCTCCCTGCTCAGTGGGGAAACTGCTTCTCCCTCTTCTGTTCCCCCTGCTTGTGCTCCTTCTCTCTCTCTTTCTGTCAACTGAATAAATAAATATTTTTAAAAATTAAACAAAAAATAACTACTTGCCTGCAATACTTATTCTAAGATGAAAGAAGGACATAAAGTATTCAATTTAAATATATTCTATTCAATGGTATGTGTTAAGAAAATAAAATACAGGAAAGGGATTTGGGGACTGGTGAAAATTTTAGAATTTTTAAGTAGTTTTTTTTGGGAAAATATTATAACCAAATAGGTAGGATATGAAAGAGGCAGTGGATGGAGGTTGAGAATACTCTGAAGAGAGATTGACATGTACAAAGGCACCAAAAAGGATCATGTTCTCTGCCCAAGGAAAGCACAGAGGTCACCCTGGCTGGATTGGAATAAGCAAATAGGTAAGTGGTAGATGAGTTTAGGGAGTTTATCCTGGGGATGCATCATTTAAGGTTCGTGTAGGCATTTTGCAGACATTGTTTTTTATTATGAGTAAAATGGAATACTACTAGAAGGTTTGAGCAGAGGCATTACACTATGGGTTTTAGTTTTTAGAATCATTTTGGATGCTATACAGGAAGCTATAGCAGAATGAAACAAATGAGTTAGAAGGCTGTTGCCATATGCTAGCTCAGATTGGGTTGTAGTCAAGGAAAGGTGAGAGATTGAGAGAGGAAAGAGAGGGAGAGAGACAGAGGAAGGGAAGCCCTCAGGATGTTATGGACAGATTGGATGGTGGTAGTGTGAGAAAATGAGAATATTCAGGAGTGACTCTGATCTTTTTGTCCTGAGCAACTGCAAGGTTGGAATTAACATTTCATGAAATAGGGGAATTTCAGGAGAAATAAACGTGGGACATATGTGAGATCAGGAAATCCATGATGAACATACTGTTGAGATGCCTTAGAAATCTTAGGAGAGATTACATTTTTCATACACTTGCAAACTCAGGCAATTTCCCACTGTTGGCAGCTATGGTTTTTTGCCTTAGGTTCTCTGACAGGTGGAGGCAGAAGCCCAAATTGATTAAAACTGTGGAGCGACTACATCCTCTTGGAGGAACCATCAATCAGGGACTGACAGATCAGAGTAGATAAATCCTCCTGTGTGCTCTCTCCCCTCCAGTTGGACAATCTAGGCATATGCGCTTCTCTGATTCTCATGGTTTCCCAAGAGGTGTTTTTATTTCCACTGACAACTCACTTAATGACAACTTTATTTGCCTCCATTAGTTTCATGAATGATTTCTCTATTTGCCTAAGTCCCCCACCCTCTACCACCACCAGGATTTTTCCCCAAATACACTACTTATACTTGACTATTTTCTCAAGAGCTCTTTTTGGGCAACCAATACTAATAAAGGCAGAGTCCAAAGTGTGCATAGTGTTTAATGCTAGGAGAAGAGATAAAATCACTAAGCAATAAATGTTGACCAAAAGAAAAAAGAAAGAAAGAAAGAAAGAAAGGAAAGAAAGAAGGAAGGAAGGAAGGAAGGAAGGAAGGAAGGATGGCTCAGTGGGTTAAAGTCTCTGCTTTTGGTCTTTTGGTTCAGGTCATGATCTCAGGGTCCTGGGATCGAGGCCCACATCAGGATCTCTGCTTGGCAGGGAGCCTTCTTCCCCTTTTCTCTCTGCCTGCCTCTCTGCCTACTTGTGATTTCTCTCTCTGTCAAATAAATAAATAAAATCTTAAAAAAGGAAAAAAGAAAGAAGGAAGGAAGGAAGGAAGAAGGGAGAAAAGAAAAAAGAAAAGAAATAAAAGAAAAAAAAAAAAGAAAAGGTTTAATATCTGAATTTTGAAGACTCTAGTATTAGGTGACTGGAAAGATGAGGAAGAAACAGCAAAAGAGAGAATAGTGACCAGCGATTAAAATTTTCATGGAAGTGTAATCTCCAGGAAGCCAAATGTAGAAAATTCTTCAAGGCAAAATAAATTCATCAATTTGAGAATACTGCTGGTTAGACAAAAAAAAAAAAAAAAAAACAAAAAAAAACATTGAGACATACTGGTTACAATATTGAGACATACTGGTTACAATGTAGGCATTGATAACCATTATATTTGTTATCATGTTAGAAACAAAATATTGTAATTAAGAGATTTCCAGAGAAAATAGGAGAGGAGTTGGAAACAGTAAATACAAATAACTTTTTGAGGCATCTGAATGTTGAAGCCCAAAAATGGACTGGTGGTTGGAGACGTAGTAGAGAAAAGAGAGGCTATTTTAAAACAAAATGTCATGATTTTATGCTGAGGTGAATGAATCAGTAGAAAGGAAAATACTTAAAAACAAAATACAGGCCACCCTGGTGATGCCCTTATAACTGCAGCAGGACATGAGACTCAATGGGCAAGCAATAGGTTGGCCCTAGAGAAGATGAGGCATATTTATCATAGTATCAAGAGGGAAAGTAAAATACACAGGTGTAGATGCTCAAAAATGGGTCGACATATGGTAGTAGCTTGAAAAAAAAATTTCTGCACCCATTTATTATTTAGAGACCTCTTTTTTTTAGGCATAGACAATCATGTCGTCTGCAAATAAGAACAGATTAATTTCTTCCTTCCAAACTGTATGTTTTTTTATTTCCTTCTTTGGCCATATTGCTGCAAGTTAAAAACTTTTACTACTCACTTTGAAGGTAAATAGTAAGACATGCCTGTCTTCTTTCCAGTCTTAGTGGTGGGGAGGTGAGGAGTATTTGGTCTTTTTATTTATTTTTATTTATTTTTATTTTAATTTTTATTTTTTTTTCAGTGTTCCAAGATTCATTGCCCATGCCCCACACCCAGTGCTCCATGCAATATGTGTACTCAGTACCCACCACCAGGCTCTCCCATCCACCCCCCTCCCTCCAAGTCCCTCAGTTTGTTTCTGTGTCCAAAGTCTCTCTTATTTCATCTCCCTGAATTATCCTACCTCCCATTTACTTTCCTTCTCCTACTGTCTTCTATATTACCCCTTATGCACCACAAGTAAGTGAAACCATGTGATACTTGACTTTCTCTACTTGGCTTATTTCACTCAGCATAATCTCTTCCAATCCAGTACATGCCCAATGTTCATAGCAGCAATGGCCACAATCGCCAAATTGTGGAAAGAGCCAAGGTGCTCATCAACAGATGAATGGATAAAGAAGATGTGGTACACATATATACGTGGAATACTACGCCTCCATCAGAAAGGATGAGTATTCAGTCTTTTAATAGTAAACGTGATGTTAACTGCAAGTTTTAGTGTAGATGATCTTAACTAATTTGAAGTAATCCCTTTTGATTTCCAACATGCTGAATTTTTTTAGCATCAGTGGGTGTTGAATTTTGTCAAGTAATTCTTTTTTGCAACAATTGCCACAATTATGTGATTTTTATGTGATTTTTTTTCTTTAGTTAATTTATATGGGGGATTCCACTGATTTTTCATATGTTGAAGCAGGCTTGCATTCAAGGAATAAATCCTACTGTCATGATCTATAGACCTTTCTATATGTGGCTGGATTCATTTAGCTATATGTTAACAACTAGTTTTCTTTTCTTATGACATCTTTATCTAGTTTTGTTATTAGGATAGTACTGGACACATAGTATGAGTTGGAAAATGTTCCCCTCCTCTTCACTATTTTGGAAGAGTTTGTGAAGAATTGGTATTCATTCTTCTTTAAATATATGGCAGAACTTACCAGTAAAGCTATCTGGGCTTAGATTTTTCTTTGTGGGGAGTTTTTAGATTTTTTTTTTCTATCCCTAGTACTTATTGATTCATAATATTCGGTGTTATTGCTTAAGCGACTGATTTTATAGATGTAGTTTTCTATTATTTAAGTATTTCTTAATAAATATTTAACTCTTCATCATTATGCTGTAGTTCTTTTTAATTAAAATATTTACCTTGGGGGCACCTGGGTGGCTCAGTAGGTTAAGCCACTGCCTTCAGTTCAGGTCATGATCCCGGAGACCCGGGATCGAGTCCCACATCGGGCTCCCTGCTCGGTAGGAAGCCTGCTTCTCCCTCTCTCCCTCCCCCTACCTGTGTTCCCTCTCTAGTTGTGTTTCTCTCTGTCAAATAAATAAATAAAATATTTTTTTTAAAAAAGCCATATTTGACCATGAAGATTTAAAAATTTTTACTTCTGATACTATGATTACTTAAACACATTTTATCTTTAAAAATTGATATATTATTTGCATATCATAAAATTTATTCTTTTCAATGTTAAATTCAGTGATTTTAGTATATTTACAGGTTGTACATAGTTTTGATATCTTGATAATATTGGCCTCACAGAACAAGTTGGAAGGTATTTCTTTACATATATTTTCTGAACCATCCATGATGAACTGGTATTAGTTCTTATTGCAATTTTGGTAGAATTTATCACATACATTTTGTGTTTTGTTTTGTGAGAATTGAAATATATTTGTTCCTTAATGTGGAGCCTTGTTTTCATGTACTGAAAACCTGCTCTAAAAATAACATCTATTATTTAAAAACAACAAAAAGATTTGGTCTTATACTTGATCATGTGCAGAATTCAAAATATTTCTTGAAGTTCACAATGGAAATTATATTTCCAATCTCTTATGTCTAGATAATAGTTTCCCACTTCAGAAAAGGTCATGGGTATGAGTCCTTTCTAAACTATTCTGGAGATCTTCCATATTAAAAATATAAAATAAAAATTAAAAACTTACACACAAATGTGTTTTTTGCCCCAAAACAGGCTACCCCACAATGTTGCAAATCTTGCTTTTCTAGTTTACAATATACCTTGTGGGTTAGTCCTCATCAGTACATGTCGATCTACCTCATTCTATTTCACAGTTTCCCATTGAATCAATGTGGCATGATTGATTAAAACAAATTATCTAGGAATAATATTTATGTTTTTGCTACTAAAATCATAAAATTTAGCATTTGGATAACCTTTGACATCGACCCTTCGGAAAGACAGTCTGTTCAGGGATTGTCAGTGTACTCTCTAGAGCTGATGCTTTAAAGCTTGAATCCTGCTTTCCCTGCTTACTATTGAGTTATATGGTTTTAATCCAGTTTCTTAATGTCTCTATGCCTCAATTTCCTTATTTGCAAGATGCCACCTATCTCATAGAAGGATACAAGTATTAAATACCCTGCTATATAAAAAGCTTATAGACTCATGACATGCATCTCTATAGATCTGTGTACATTTGCTAGGTACAGCATGTAAAATATATGCAAACATATGACTATTTCTCCTAAAGACTATTTATCTCTATTGTTTCTAACAAATCTCAATTGATTCCAGAAGCATCAATACATGTTTGAATCTAGGTTTTCTTAAAATTCTGTTTTCTCTCCTCCTTTTCTATTTTCCTTGTTGCTTCTGTGTAATACTCTGGAGGAAAAGGGGAAAATTGTATTTTAGGCTACATCAAATATATATATAAACCTTTTTAAGGCATTAAATATGTTGACATCAGCAATTACTTAGTCACAAATGATTTAATTTTTATCTTGCATACCTTAATTAATTTATAACACTTAAATATCTTTTGCCCTACATATCACTAATTTATATATGTGCATTTATGTATATAACTTAGTATTTATTAATGTGATACTGTAAGGACTCAAAATCAGAGCTTTATTATACCTCTCTTCTGTGCACCTTGCCTGGATCCAACAATTTAGCATAATTTGTACAGATACATGTTACTTTTTGCAAACAAAAGTTGGTAAATAACCATAAACTCAGAATATTCATATTTACATTTACGGAGGGATTTTTTTTCTTATTTCCTCTTGACTATTGCTAATCCAAGCAATGTTTTCCTTTTTCTTTCCAATTCATGTGGTTATATATAGTAATAAGAAGACTATCCTTCAAAGAGAGAATATATGCCAATTCACCCCTGTTCAAGAGGGTACCATTTCCCAGCTTAGTCTAAAATAAAATAGCCCTTTCCTAAATGCAGGTAAAAGGCAGGAACATAGTGCTCATATCCATGGTAGAGAAGGTGCTGGATATCTTAGTTTAACTGTCTCCTCTCCTGCTTAAAACTACACCTTATTTCCTTCTTGGGGTATTCAGCTGAAATTGAATCCACGGGTCTTTCAGTGTGCGTATTTGTAATAGTAGCTTATGTTAAATCAATTCTATTTTCCGAACTTTATGACCTTCTACAAATATCATTGTTTTTAAGTAAAAATGTGTTTATGTAGTAAAGAAGTGGTAGAAGATAATCAATAAGAAGCTTAAGAACATCACAGAATCCAATAATAAAGTGGAAGATGAGTTTATGATCTTTCCACTCAGCCATCATAGACTGCCCCTCCACTAGGTTTTTATTGAAGAAAATAAAATACACAAGATGGTTGTATTAGAAATATTATGTGTATATTGAACATAATATCTTCATTTGTAATCAAATTAGGTAAGTTTTTGAAGCTTTTAAACTCCTCTGGAAAAAATGTCATATAGGCAGTTAATCCATATGAGGTTTTAAAAGTAGTTAGAAGCACAGGGGCGCCTGGGTGGCTCAGTTGGTTAAGTGACTGCCTTTGGCTCAGGTCATGATTCTGGAGACCTGGGATCCAGCCCCACATCCGGCTCCCTGCTCGGCGGGAAGCCTGCTTTTCCCTCTCTCACTCCCCCTGCTTGTGTTCCCTCTCTCGCTGTATTTCTCTCTGTCAAATAAATAAATAAAATCTTAAAAAAAAAAGTAATTAGAAGCACATACATACTAAAATGTACTTAGTTAATTCCTTTCAGTTAAGGTACTAGAATATTTGAAATGTCATATTGCCTGTGTTATTTCTTCAGGTATTTGAAAAACTGAATAAACCTGGGTTTTCAGACAAAACCATAACCGAGTTTAATTCATCAGCACTTTCCTACAGTAATTTATTTAAGCTTTCACTGCTGTGTGTAAAAAGAAACTGTCTTTTCAATATTTCAAAGAATTTTTGCCCATGGGGCTCTTTACTGGTCTTTATTTGAATATAACTAAGTAAATCTGAGTCAAATAGCATTAGAAACATAGATAAATATTACCAAGACTAACTGATACCTAAGGGGGTGTTTGAAGTTCACTATCACGTTTGGGGAAAAAAAAGCAATGAAAGAACTCTCTCTCTCTCTCTCTCTCTCTCTCTCTCTTTCTCCACACACACATAATTAGTGATTCTAAAGTTAATTTCTTTTTTTAGAAAAATATGTGCAAAATGAGGTTTATTAGTATATTATTTTTATTATCTAGAAGTTACAGAAGTGATAATTCACAAATTTGATTATCATAAGACTATAAAAAGAAATTCATAGACTATATGACCATATAGAGTTGATGAAAACAAATTTTTGTATTTAGTTTTCTTAGAAGAAAATGTAGGCATTTTCTAGATTGCATATTTATTCTAAAATGTAAGCTCTACTGGGTGTTACACGCAACTGATGAATTATTGAACTCTACAACTAAAACTAATGATGTACTGTATGTTGGCTAATTGAATTTATGAAAAAAAAAATGTAAGCTCCTTGAGAAGGTGAACTAGATCTTATTCAATGTGAATGTTCCACAAAGTTCAGCAGGTTGCTTTCACAGCAGTAAACACTGCAAAATACCTATTGAGTGAATAAAGGCATGGCTAACTATCCTAAGGGAAGACATGCAAGGAAACTGTAGTTTTGCAAATATTAAATATTTGCATATTAGTATTCTATTTAAACCATGTTTTCTTGCAGCTTTCCTGCCCTGACCTTTCTTTCCACAGCTCAGAGAGAAGTTTAAATTCTTGCCTTCCTTAGTGATAAAAAAGACATAATATCCAGGCATTGCTGAGACAAGCAAAACAAAACAAAACAACCAGAATGCTTGTTTCTTCTTTTTAACTATCACTTCTGCCACCTATTTTAGTATAAGGAAAACCTTAAAAACCTGACATTCTTTCTGCTGTTGTATATGAGAATTTTCTACTAGGTGTGGAGAAAATGGAAGACAAGCTACCTCTTCCGTTCTTGATGTGTTACAAATAGAGAGAGAGAAAGAAAATATACCAGATGCTAAGCTCCTTGTTCCTTCTATTCAGTGGAAAGTAGTTGTAGCTCCAAGAGACACCATAGAATCTTAAGTTATGAATGGGATGGAATGAAAACATTATGGTTAAGAGTGTGGTTTCATGGGGTCTCTGGAAGGAGGCTGGGAGACTTTAGCAAAACTCCCTGTGACCAATAATAAATGATTATTATTGTAGTTTAATAGCAATATAGACCTATTGGCTGAGAGTATTTGAATATGACTGGCCTATGGCCTGAGTTTAGTATGAAGAGAAACAAAAGTTCTGATAGATGACCACAATGAGATGGTCAATTGCCAAAAGTATCTAGCAGTATCTAGCCAGAGGATTCAGGGTCAGAATGAAGAAGAATTGTTGAATAAGGACTTCAAGATTATAGTAATGTTCTAAGTCACAGAGCAATAGGGAGCAGAAGTCCAACAAACTCAGAGATCTACAAGGACACAGTCATGATTAGCAGCCACACTTCTAAACCTTGAGTAATTATTTATTCATCATCTGAGACCAGAATGAGCAAGAACATATCCTTTGCTTCTGAAGAACCTATCTTCTGTGTCACAAGAATATATAAGCACATTCAATCTCCTATGTGTTACACCTCATCTTGAATAGTATAATGGGAATGGAGAGCCAATAAGCTAACCAAGCAAATATTTTTCAAAATTACTGTTAGTGATTTGTATTAATTTAATGCTTTCTTCTCTTTTTATTCTGGTGGTGGTGACTACATAGAAGAACAATTATGAAGAGTAAGTTAAATGTTCTGCCATATCTGAATGCAGTTTGAGTAAACTGTTTAACCTCACAATACTAGCTAACTAACCAATTGGTTACTGATTGGGTAATATAAGATGTGACTTTATTACTATAAGAATAGAGCTTATTCAAATGTTTTAATGATTAGAATCCTAGACAGCTGGATAATTTTATTATAATTATTCTTACCAAAGTGGTACCACGTACTTACCAATAGAGCCCATGGAGACAAATGGAAAAAGCCTTATTAAGTCAGTTAAGACTAATAATTAGGTAAGACTAACAATTAGAGACATAAATACACATTTGAATTATATAATAGGCTTGATTTGAGGAACAGTGAAAGAAAACCACTTAGAATGGACTGGGCCAAGGTCTCCCTCAAAGGATAAAGTGGTTCAAGGCAATGAGAGTTTTCAAAGTCTGTATGCTTTAACCAGTTTATCTTTGATTAACTCCAAATTAAAAAAGATTTCTTCTTTCTACATTTTGTAATGTCAACATAAACTGTGCTATAATTCTAAACTACTGTGATATAAAAATTCAACCTCTAAGGTTTATCTGATAGATATATGATCTAGCAATGAATTTTATTTATATAGTTATTCTAGCCTAATACAAGGCAAATATTTTACCAAATACATGGCTTTTAAATTATTATTGTTACAATTTAATAATTATATCTAATATATAAGTTAAATTCACTTTAAACTATTTTTTTACATTTCTGAGGAATAGAAACTGATTTTTAGAAATGAAATGTTAGAAAAAGCAATTTTTTTTCTTATTTTTTTTTAATCATTCTGTGTGAGTCATATATGATATGTTAGATATGTACCAAGACTGGAAAAGTGCAGGTGGTGGTGATTTAAGGTGTCCATTTCTTTTATTAGATTTAAGTTTATAAGAGAGACCTGAAGTGTTTAATTCTAGTGCTGTTCAGATGGCAATCATTTTAGAACAAATGGTTTCATTTTAGGGTCTTTTTATTGACCAGTGTCTTCACCTCATGATAAAGCTTGATGTTGTAATTGGGAAGGATCGTAAAGAAAAATTCTATAATTATGTAATTTCTACTTCACTAAAAACATATGCACATGGGTGGAAATATGGGGGAAAATTGAAGAGGTAATTTTTTGAGTAGCAAATAATAAATTATTATTAAAATAACTCTTAATGTGAATTAAGTTTTATTTGACTGGAATTTAATTTACATATTTTATAGTATAATTTTGGCCTTTGAGTTAAAAAGGGAAGACTGAACACAATTCTTTATTCCTTCTACGTCCCAGATAACCAACCCAAATGAAAACAATCACATATTTACAATGACAAAAATAAAACAAAAGAATGAGAGGGTCCCGTAGATGAGATTTAAATATTAATTTAAATATTAATACAAATTTTTATCAGTTTGAAGATTCTGAAAAAGTGACTTACAAAATAAAATTTAGGGAGAGATTCACAGGAAGAAATCTTAACCTTCCAGAACTCTGGAAAGATTCAAGGCTTAACAGGTAAGGGAGGAGCAGGTAGATTTGAGGATTTGTTATGATCACTTGAAATTGAAAGGAGCTAACAGCAGGTGTTGTAAGTGTTGAATCACTAAATGGAACACATGAAAATAAATTTACACTGCATGTTAACTGATATTTAAATAAAAATTTGGAAAGAAAAAATACTGAAGGAGCCAATAATCATCTTTTCATAATATTTTTTGCTGGGTTCTTGTTGCTCTTGGCTTAGAGTATTATTTTGAGCTAGTCTGCAGCCAGTCAAAATTGGAACTCCTCTTTGTGGAAATCTCTCTCTCTTTCTCTTCCCTGGTGGGATTTTAAAGTATTTGAAAAGGTTAGCTTTTTCAATACCAAGAATAAATACAGAAGCCTGCATTGTTTAATTTTCTTTTAAAGAATGCTTGCCACTGCCTTTCCCCATTATTCCATGTTAATAAAATAATTACACATGGCAAATTGTATCAGTAGTAATTTCCACTGAACAAACCCAACATGTCATTTAGAATAAATTAACTCCTAGATTGCTTGTTTCTGGAGTACAGGAAAGTTAATTGCTAGGAATCTTTCTATTTTAAAGCTATTTGCAGATGATGAAAAGCTTAAAAAGAATACAATGGATCATTTTTTAAACATGAAGACAGTTTTCTAGAAAATGAGGTTCCTTGTGCCAGAATCTTGCACATCTTTAAATCACAGGGTATACAATGGCCTCAATAAATGTAATTACATGCCATGCAACTCAAAAAATTAAAAACATGTTCTTTGGTGTTTTAAAATAATTTATTTTATTTTTTCAGTGTTCCAAGATTCATTGTTTATGCTCCACACCCGGTGCTCCATGCAATTCGTGCCCTCAATACCCACCACCAGGCTCACCCATCCTCCCCACCCCCTCCCTTCCAAAACCCTCAGTTTGTTTCTCAGAGTCCAAAGTCTCTCATACTTCATCTCCCTCTCTGATTTACCCCAGATCACATTTCCTTTCCTTCTCTTAATGTCCTCCATGTTACACCTTATGCTCCACAAGTAAGTGAAATCATATGATAATTGACTTTCTCTGCTTGGCTTATTTCACTCAGCATAGTCTCCTCCAGTCCCATCCATGTTGATATACAAGTTGGGTATCCATCCTTTCTGATGGAGGCATAATATTCCATTGTATGTATGGACCACATCTTTATCCATTCATCTGTTGAAGGGCACCTTGGCTCTTTCACAGTTTGGTGACTGTGGTCATTGCTGCTATGAACACTGGGGCACATATGGCTCTTCCTTTCACTACATCTGTGTCTTTGGGGTAAATACCCAGTAGTGCAATTGCAGGGATATAGGGTAGCTCTATTTTTAATTTTTAAAAGAATCTCCACAAAAATATAATGTTTTAAAATTGTTTAAAATGTTAAAAAAACATATTTTTAATGTAATGATATGGCTTTCCTAACAAATTAACAATTTTTCATGTAAATAAATGATACCAGGAATTTTTGACATGAGAATTTTTCTTAGTCTATTGTTTATTGCAGCATTTTTTGGGGGGGGTTTGTTATGTTCTATCATGCAATATTAAACTACTTTAAGAAGAGATATTTCATTAAGTCCATACAATAAAAAAGCATAATTCCCTTTCATAATAACAGCCATCCTATATGATTTAATTTGTACCCTCTTCATAAAAAATAAATTTAAAAATTCTCAAAAAAAATCTAGTCAAATTTTGCATGAATACAGTGGTAAATGAAGTGGGTCAAATTTATTAAGTTCAAACATCTCTGCAAAGTAAAGGATGCTGTACTACAGTCAGCCTCTGTACTCTTAATCCCATTCTATATGCATTTTAATTTGATTTAAAGTCTCACATAACTGTTGCTACAGCATCACCAGAATATCTTTGACATAGCAGAATTAGGATTTTTTTTTTCTTATGCATTTGTATCAAGATCTAATTGCAAGGTAAATATGTTCAGATCTACTGTGTTAATTTTTTTCAATTATCTCTCTCACTCTATGTTGTACTGAAAGGCTTATTTCCATCTATTGAAAGAGATATCAACTAGAAAATTGTATATGCTTAAAATTTCAGAAAATCGAATAAAAAATGAAATTTATCCCTCTGTTTTAAAATTTTTGAGAAAATCATATTTGAAAAGTACTCATGAGGATACTAGAAAGGGCCAACAGTTTATGTGTAGGTACAAGTCATACTACTGATTTTAACAATAATTTAATCTATATAAGACTATTTTAGAGGTTAAAGTTGGTTAAATAAAATATCTCTCACGTCTTCTCTCTCTCCCTCCCTCTCTGCTTCCTCCCATCTCTCCCTATCTCTTTTACATTTTAAAAAGAAAAGGGGGAATATTGAAAGAGATTAATATGTTTATATTAATAAATGTATATATTTTTGTAACATATATACTTATTACCTCATATTCTTGAAAAGCGTACTATTAATTAATGGTAGAATTGAGTAAAAACAATGCATGGAACTGTGAAGAGATAATTTCAGTTCCCTTTAAGTGGAATATGCCACTTTTGGTTAGTAAAATGAGTTCTCTGTGTTTCATCTTCCTTATTTCTATTAAAAGTATAAAAGGAGAAAAACCCAAGGGTAAATCTTAGAATAAAAATAAATTAACAATTGTGCAGAGAACTTGATCCCACAGCAATTAAAAATGTGAGCATAGGGGCGCCTGGGTGGCTTAGTTGGTTGAGCGACTGCCTTCGGCTCAGGTCATGATTCTGGAGACCAGGGATCGAGCCCCACGTCAGGCTTCTTGCTTGGTGGAAAGCCTGCTTCTCCCTCTCCCACTCCCTCTGCTTATGTTCCCTCTCTTGCTGTGTTTCTCTCTGTCAAATAAATAAAATCTTAAAAAAAAAAAAAAAGAAATGTGAGCATAATTTTAAGTCATGCGAATTTGAATGAGTAATGAGTAGTAGTTATGACCTATCACATATTCCCCTGACAATGATTCACCTGTGAAATATGATGTCATTCTAAACCAACTCAACTATCTTTTTCTTGGTGGAAGTTAATTATTTTTTTCTTTTATCTTCATCCACTTCTGTTTTTCCTGTTTCCCTTGAGTTTTGTGAAAATACTAACTCTCTTTTCCTAACTTAGTGCTTCCATATAGACTATATTTTTGGGGGGAAATGTCTTAATCATAGATTCTAAAGTCTACAGATTAAAGAGTCCAAAAAAATGATTTGGTAATCAAAATATCTCACCACACCATATGAAACCTTATGTAAAATACAAATAACAAACTTTTTTCTATTAAACTATCTAAAAATGGGATATTATGTAAAATATAATTTACATAACAGTTTTTTTCCTTTCCAAAAATGTAATGCTATATAAAGATATTTTCACAGGACACATAATATATTGCTTAAATTCAGGATACCAAGATCCTCAATAGAAATCTCTTCATACATATATACATACTTACATAAATTTGTGTTTGTAGCAATTAGATTATTAGCAGAAAAAAAAGGCAGCACACCTAAAATTGTACCTTAAGACAGTTTTTAAAAGGACAACTATGGAATTGTGGACCAGCAAGGAGACAGTGAAATGCCCATGGATAGCGATAGAAGGAAATCATGAATACAACAGGTCTAAAGGATCAAGGGATGTTCTGGAATCTCTAGCTGTAGATGGTGATGGATGAACACAGTCACTATGAATATAGTGGTCTGATAGGAGCAAGCATGGCAGATTAATACTCTGTTTTCTCCCTAAATACCCAATACGTAGTGTGTTCCCTCTTTCTTCCTCTCTCTCTCTCTCTCTCTCATTCTCTCTTTCTCACTCCCTCTAATCTCCTACCACTGCCTTCTGTTGGTCCAACCCAGCTGGAAGCTAGAAATAGGTATCTGGGTAATGTAGTCTATAGAAGTCAGTTTACAGAGCATTGGGCATTGATCAAAATAGACAAGGGTAGGCAAAGGATGTGGGAGAGGAAAGAAAAATTATATAATTATATAACAGTATTGATTTAAAATTTTACATGCAGAATACTATCTTCTTCTTAAAAAGATTATGACTTCAGGCTTCCTATCAATAACAGTTGTGTTACCATAGATGTTAGGATATTGAAAAGGAACTACAATCTCAGAAATGTTTCTCAGCATAGCAGTCAAGAAAGTAAACCTGATAAAGAGAGTTAATTCTTATAGATTATTTTATTTCAAAGATATTCTGAGAAAATTAGTATACCCCATGATCTTCATAGCCATAGGAACAAGCTAAATTTGACAAGATAACACACATAAATATAACAGATATAAATTTTGTTGGCTAGACTGAAAACATGTAAGCTCAAAGTATAGTATGAAATTTAACAAAAATAAAGGTACAACATTCTCAGGAAATTGTGCCCGTAGTCAGTCAACAACTCAGGAATCAACAGAGATTTGTGACTGTTTGATGTGGAAATCAAATGTATATTTAGAGGTGATGATGCAGTCCATAGAGCTCCTCTTTATTTCTGATTCATAATGATCTACTGTAAATCCACTTTCCTGGTAATTAAGCTAGTGGTACTTTTCCATGATAACTTCTTCCAAATGTTAGTTCCATGAATCTTAAATGGCATGGTGAAATAAACTTTAAAATTATAAATCACCTAATTCCACAAGGATTTATTGAATAAGTACCATAAATAAGCCACTACACTAGAGAAGATGAATATAAAGGTAGATATTTATAGCCAATGCCTGTAGGTAAAAGTGCAAAATTAATGACTAACACATGCTGAGAATCTACTCAGAATCAAAATTACCTTTTACATGTTTTGCATATTAACTGTAACTGCTATACAAAAAAAAAAAAAAAAACTACTATGTAGGTATTCTAATATTCCCATGTCACAGATGAGGAAGCTGATATGAAGAGCAAAATGTCCTGCTAGAGATCACAGAGTTAATGGGAAGCTAGCAATCTAGTTCCAGAACCCATGTTCTAGTAATTATGTTATACCATCTCCCCATCAGAGATATTTATATGCTAGGACATATAAAATTTTTGGTATATAATGGATCAGAAATGCTTTCCAGGAGATTAAAATTCTGATATGTTTTTTGAAATATGAGTTAGACACCTCTCTGGTTATGTCCTGATTTTTCCACAATTCCTTGCCATCCCAAGTTAGTGTTCTGTAAGACTCAGTCTTCCCGCTACTTTCATTCAATGAAAGGAAGTCATTCTCTATTTTCCCTGGTTGCTGTGATCCCAAATCAGGCCATCAAACATGAGTGGTAGGTCTATAACCGAAATCTGTATTTTAGTCTAGCTTTGCTAAGCTCCATACTGAGAGGGTCAGGACTCCACATTTTGCTGTTTCAAAAGTTTCACATTTTCACCATGTCTGGAAATGAAATACTAACTACTTCCTCAAACCTACTCTGATGAAAACAGCTGCTAGTCCCACTACTATTAATACAACTGACAGAAAGGCATACAGTTAAATTTCATTGCATCAGGATCTGTGTCTATCATACTCATTTCTGAATTTATGCAATTCAACACAGATCTTGAATATATTTCATACATATTCAAAAATATTTACTGAATCACAAATAAAAAAATACAAGATGAAACAAAGCATATGTCAATGGTGCCTATATCTAGTATACATTTAATATACCTAAAATAAACATTTTTACCACTCAAGTTTCCTTTTTGTAAACTGTAGAAATCAACTGAGTATTTTGGTTCCCCACACCTGCATTTAATCCAAGTCTGTTTAAAATACCTAGAGTAGTTTGTGTTTTCCTAACTGGACACTGACTGGTATACTAGAAGACCAGTTAACACCACAGGAAGTGTCTGGAGAAGCCTGAAAGTGTCTGCCATCTCAGCGTCATGCTGGACACCTCTATCCATGGGGACATAGCCCTTCGTTCTTGAACTCCCTCAGCTAACACTGAGATGGTTGAAGACACAGGTTAACAACTGCAAAATAATAGCGTTCTTTCAGAGACACTTAACACATGGCTTTGGGATTAGCTAAAACCCAGCTCGCAACAGAAAGCTGAGGTTGCATGAATTTTTTTTTTTTTGGTGGTGAGTTGCTTATTATTTATCAGAGCCAAAGGGCAACCCAGAAGAAGTTTCTTATAATCGGGTGTTGTTGTTTTCACCAAAAAGGGTATGGCTTTTCTTCAAAAACCCAGGTGCTTGGGTGTGGTGCATAAACAATTAATCTTGGAATCCTGTTAAAATAAAATGAAATAAATTGATAAAAAACAAAACAAAACAAAACAAAACAAAAACCCAGGTGCTTGACCAGTGTCTATTCTATCATAGCTCACCACAGACTCTACACTGCATGCTGCCTGGCATTTTGCCATATACAGTTTGAGTAGAAAAGGATCAAATTAGTCATCAAGTGAAAAATATCTTTGAATTGCAACCTAGACCAATTAAATAAATTATTTTACCCTGGGATCTATTCAAAGCTTAAAATAGATTAGAGCTGCACAACCAAACATTGCAAACATTCCCCTACAAATCAGTGAGACCCTCAGATATTCTTCTTTTTTGAAGGGGAGGAGAATAAGCACAAAACTTAACACTGAGTTTTTTACTTTGGCTTGACAAAGCAGTTTCCAGTGGTAGCAGGCCTATTTATTCTGGGGGTGGAGGTGGGTATTTCCATTTTGTCTCACACATATACTCAAGGAAGGTAGCTGGAGTACCTCATATTTTTTGCCTATCAGGTCCTATAAGCACAAGATCATTTATAAAGTAAATTCAGAGATGTTCAGGTAAGATAATCAATTTCTCTCATTAATAAAACATGAACAGTGATATCAACTTAAGTCACAGAGGAAAGGAGTATTATGACCTAAGTTTAATTGCTTCCTATGTTCTCAAGTTGCATAGCAAGTACCAGGAACTGTATCCCCTTGCTTCAGTAAAGGGATAATAACCAGAAATTCTATAAAGCAGGATTGTTGCAGGGTTTCAGATTCCGACTTCAGTTGAGAATTGAACTACTTTAGGTTGTCATTTTAGTTTTTTTAGTTGTTCATTGCTAACACACCTTCCAGTGTTGTTTATGTCCATATGTCATATACTGCATAGTGATGATTGCCATTGGTTTCATAAGGCTTGCCTTTGATCTGAACTTTACTTAAGGAATGTTTGCCATGGTCCCAGTTTGAGATAGTGGTTTGAGTCAGCGTAAAAGCAGGAGTGAGATGGGGTCAGTGCTGTTGGTCTTTGATCGTTTGTATATGAGAATCTAATAGGGCCTTTGTGCAACCAATAGCTTACATTCAATGACAGTCGATGCCTACAGCAAAAATAAACTAAGAGAGATAATAGAGAATGAAAATTGGATCTTTATTAAATACCTGTGTTAGGCAGAATGTCACATGTAGTATGCCCATGATTCATCCTCTTTAGAACTTTACAGGTTGTGTTGTTAGGATTTAACCAATGAAAAGCTAAGTAGATTTTCATGAACTCAACATGGCTAGAAACTGGTAGATAAAGAAATAAATCTTAGTCTTTCAGATCCAAATAAGGCCTTGTCCTTATATGTATGCATGTATTTGCCAAAAACATTTGTTTAAGCCATTTAATTCCTAATGCTTAATGGTGACCTTCATGAAATATTCAACATAATGTTACAACTGTTATATTTTTCATCTCCCTCTTTTTGTGGAGGAAAACAACTTTTATTTTTTAGGGAATACTATAAAATTCATAGTTTTATTATATTTTTATTATGTCTAAAATCAAAAGGCTAAGTTAATAAGAAATCTTCTGGTATAAATAAATTTTATTTTCTCTGACTTCATGGAACATAATAAAATTCATCTGAAACAAAAGAATAAGTGTGTACAACATAACAAATCTAGGTGTATATTAGTGTTTGGAATGTTCTTCCCCATATACAAAATGATCATAATTAGAAGATAAATATCACGTAAGTATTATTTTTTTAATAATAGCACTATTAAAATGTTTGAGCAATGAGATAAAATGTCAAATTTATTTCTCATAAGTATACACATCATAATAGTGTAACCATCATATTAGAATAACAGAATATTGATTCCCTATGAACACAATTATTTAGAAAATGACCCAAATCACCTGGAAACTCAAAGCATACTCAGAACAGTTACCTGGAAAAGAAAACAGAATAATAGCTTATAATATACAGAAATGAAAGACTAGTTGTTTATTAAATAATTATTTTCTGAGCCCTCGTTTTCTGAGATGCAGTAATCTGGATGCTGGAGATGAGGGGCTAAAATTGAGACAAAGATAGTCACTGACCTCAGTGAACTTTCCTTCTCTAGTAGAAGATATAGAACACTCAAGTAAAACTAAGAGATAATTTTTTAAAAGATTTTTATTTATGTATTTGACAGAGAGAAATCACAAGTAGTCAGAGACAGGCAGAGAGAGAGGAGGAAGCAGGATCTCTGCCAAGCAGAGAGCCCGATGTGGGCCTGGATCCCAGGACCTGAGCTGAAGGCAGAGGCTTTAACTCACTGAGATATCCAGGTACCTTGAAGTAAGAGGTAAAGTAAGTGAACTTCACATTGTGAGAAATCTTGGACATAAATAAAACCAGCTTTAGGAAGGGGAGGATTTGAGAGAATATGTGATGAGAAGTAACCATGAGGAGACAGAGGCACACTGTTGCACAATAGAAAAATGGATAATGTCTATGGCTCAGAGGTGTAAACTTTCTGGTCATATTAATCACTGAAGGATGACTAGTATATATGAGTGGCATGAAGGAGGATGAGTGATGGAGGACAAGGTTGTTAAAGTAGAAGAGATTATTATCTTTGGTGATTTCATAGGCATGTTATGGTCATTCATTTCAAATTCATTCTAATTTTAAAGAGGAAACCTGGCATGCTTGGTGCAAAGAACTCCTGATTTCAGTAAGTTAATCTGGCTGTTCTGTAGAGAACTTGGAACTGTTCTGGACAAGGGAGGAATCAGGAAGGCCTGGTAAAAGGCTATTGCCATGGTCCCAGTGTGAGATAATGGCTTGAGCCAGCATAACAACAGGAGAGGGAGCGAGATGGGGTCAGATGCTGTTGGACCATGAGAAAAGAGATTTCTGGGAGATGGACATTAAGGAGGACATGTAATATGATGAGCACTGGGTATTATATAAACTGATGAATCACTGAGCTCTACCTATGAAACTAATAATACACTATATGTTAATTAATTTAATTTAAATTAAGAAAGTAGTTAACCCTGGGGTGCCTGGGTGGCTAAGTCATTAAGCGTCTGTGTTGGGCTCAGGTCATGATCTCGGAGTCCAGGGATCGAGCCCCGCATTGGACTCCCTGCTTGGTGGGAAGCCTGCTTCTCCCTCTCTCACTCCCCTTGCTTGTATTCCCTCTCTAGCTGTGTTTCTCTCTGTAAAATAAATAACTAAAATCTTTTTAAAAAGATAATTAAATCCAAAAAGCATAATTTAAAAATAATATGGTGGTTTTTGTGAAACAGAGAGAGAAAGAGAGAGAGGAAAATATTTCTGATCATTCGCAAATGAGAAAGGAGGAGAAGAAAACAAAAACCATTGATTTTTACCTGAGCTAAATGTGTTGCTAGTATTTAAAAGAGAAATAATGTTAAAAAAAAAAAAAAAACAGGTTTTTAGTGGAATAAAAACTTTTGGCTGTAATGTTTGGATGCTCTGTTATATCCCAGTAGACATATTATTTAGGCTTTAGAACATATAAGCCAGATAAGAGTATGAGATAGAAAAAATATACATATACATTTATACCTTTCTTGATTTACAAATCATTACCACATATATGTAGTTAAAACCCTGAAACTAGATGAGAGAGATCACATTATAAATGTATAATAAGTAAATGAGTTAATCCATATTATAATTCCAAATAAGCTAATTATAGTATACTACATTATTTTGGATGAAGTGATTATAATTCAGTGATGAGCAAACAACTCTATAGTGAATTAGAAAGCACATCTTGAGAATGAATGTAATTACAATAATTTTGCCTTTTTTTCTGCAAAGGCCAAGAATATATATTTACTATGATGGCTTTTTTTTTAAGATTTTATTTATTTATTTGACAGAGATAAACACAGTGAGAGAGGGAACACAAGTACGGGAAGTGAGAGAGGGAGAAGCAGGCTCCCCACCAAGCAGGAAGCAGGATATGGGGCTCGATCCCAGGTCTCCAAGATCATGACCTGAGCCGAAGGCAGTCGCCTAACCCACTGAGCCACCCAGGTGCCCCATAATAGCTTTTTAAAAATCATCCTTTTTTTGGGCGCCTGGGTGGCTCAGTGGGTTAAAGCCTCTGCGTTCGGCTCGGGTCATGATCTCAGGGTCCTGGGATCGAGGCCGGCATCGGGCTCTCTGCTCAGCGGGGAGCCTGCTTCCTCCTCTCTCTCTGCCTGCCTCTCTGCCTGCTTGTGATCTCTCTCTCTGTCAGATACATAAATAAAATCTTAAAAAAAAAAATCATCCTTTTTGCTTATTAATATATATGTCGATATCTATATAAGAGATTAAAACTCATTTAGATCAAGGCTAATGTAAATAACACTTATAACTGTCCAGTGGAAACATTTTGCCAATTACTGCACATGAATATGCTATGATTACTGATATGATATGAGTCCACCCAAACTGCAGGGGGAGCCTAATCAAAGACGATAGGAGAAGACACATATGGATATAGGTTATATCAGCACAAATAATTTGGCTTAGAAAAGATCTAAGAATCATCCATTTAAAGTAACTCATTGGGGCGCCTGGGTGGCTCAGTTGGTTAAGCGACCACCTTCTGCTTAGGTCATGATCCCGGAGACTTGGGATTGAGTCCCACATCCGGCTCCCTGCTCAGCAGGAAGCCTGCTTCTCCCTTTCTCACTCCCCCTACTTGTGTTCCTTCTCTCGCTGTGTTTCTTTCTGTCAAATAAATAAAATCTAAAAAAAAAAAAAAATGAAGTAACTCATTACACAATTGAAGAAACAGATCAAGATTAGGGTTAACTCGCTTTAGGAAAAAAAAAAAAAAAGACCTCTCCGTTTCTGCATGAAATGTGCAAGACAATCTGGTTTCACCAGCAAGTTAAATACTAACTTAGAAAGCTGAAAACTTACAGAAATGAACTTAATAAAACAAGAAAGTACAATTTACTGTAGACTTGACAATAATTTCAAAACTAAAAAATTTACAAATATAAATGGGAAGACAAAAGGCAGACTTCAGTGTTCACCATTTGATATCTCTTAATATCTCTGGCTTGAGTGTCTGTGAATCAAAAAATCCAAATTTATCTGCAGATTGTGGTTTCAAAAGAGATAATGTAGATACACAGTAGGCATTAAACAAAAAGCAATTTGAATAACAGATATGGTCACGATAAACACAAGCTCCTCCTATGTGTTCGCATCACTCTGAGTACTTTACTTGTGCCAAGGCAATCATCATATGAACTTTATGAATTAGGCTCTATTACAGTCCACAGTTTACAGATGAGGAAACTGAAAGCATAAATATTAAATAATTCACCAAAAGTCATCTGGCTACTAATAGGCAGAACTGGTATATAAACCCAGACAGACTCCAAGTTCTGACCCTCACCGCCCTGTGGTATTAGTTACTGAGGAGGTGAGTGCATTTATTTAATTATTTTTAAATATTTTATTTATTTATTTGAGAGGGCCAGAGAGCCCAGACAAGTCGGGGGGGAGACAGGCAGAGGGGGAGGAAGAAGCAGACTCCCTACCAAGCAGGGAGTCTGATGTGGGGCTTGATCCCAGGACCCTGCGATCATATCCTGAGACGAGGGAAGCAGCTTAACTGACTGAGCCACCAGGCCCTCCACATTTATTTTGTTTTTAAAGATTTTATTTATTTATTACTTACTTATTTAGAGGAGAGAAAGAGAGAGTGAGTGCCAATGCAATGAAAGCAGAAGAGGGCGAGAGGGAGAGAGAATCTCAAGCATGCTCTTGATGAGCACAGAGATTGACTTGGGTTTGATCTCATGATTCTGAGCTCATAACCTGAATAAAAATCGAGAGTTGGGCACCCAGGTTCCCCAAGGTGAGTACATTTAAATGGGTGGACTTAAACAATCCAACATCATTCAGGATAAAATATTGTATTTGTGATGTCTATCAAAGAATATCCATTTCTAAAAAAATTTACATGGAAGCCATCAGGTAAATAAATGGTGATGGGGTGCCTGGGAGGCTTAGTCAGTTAAGCATCTGTGTTTAGCTCAGGTCATGATCCCAGGGTTGTGGGTCTGAGACCCACATCGGGCACCCTGCTCTGCAGGGAGTCTGCTTGTCCCTTTATTTCTGCCTACGTTTCCCCCACCATGCTTGTGTTCTTTCCCTCTCTGTCAAATAAATAAGTAAATAAAATATTTTTTTAATGGTGATAAGTATTTGTATGTATTTTGTTAAATGTAAGGCAACTAAGGTTGAGAGATAATTTCATATCTTCCAAAATGTAAAAATCTTAATACCAACCATTTTGGCTTATCAAATTTTGAGAAAACAATTATATCATGACTTGAGAAATAGGCAATTGGTCTGCCGTATATTGGATGCTACCTGAAAGGAAAGAATACAGATGTTGGGTTAAGAGCCAGGTTTTAAAGCAGAAGTGTATACAAATTGGGAATGAGAGATAGGGACCAGTCTACACCACAAGACAGACCAGGAACAGATGATGTGAGCATTGGAATGAGGAGATAGTGAGATACAGAATATAAAGATGAGTAATGAATAAGTTTGGCCTGGGATTGTGCAAATAAAACTCAAAGGGTATAAAAACCAGACCAAGGCAAGCTCTGCCGGGAGTATTTCCAATGTTCTAACAGGTTTATTTTTCAATGTTCCCCTGCATTCCCCACAGAGTTTAGTGAGGCAGATCCTATCCACAGTGTCCTTTCACATTGCCAAGTGACTCATGTAGACCTGATGATTCTCACAGTCTCAAACTGTGAAACGGCCTGCTTCAACAGTGCCATTTGAAATGGGGGACGTGGGATTGGGAGACATTACTGATCTATTTTATTAGTTTAGATTCCTAATGACAGAAAATTTCTCAAATCCCAGGTATATAGTTGCTGTCACATTTCACTTTGCTTAGATATCACCCAAGAATTTGCAAAAGTTAAACCATTAAAGAGAAGTTTCACTTCTATCAACATTTGGACAGGGAGTACCTAACTGACATGAAATACCAGTCTAAATTTCTCAGACTTCACCTGTCATGGTCACTGAGCATTGCACAATGCGTCCCTGAGCAAACACAGGTGTCCCATGCAATGTTAGGGATACACCTGGACACTGCCTAGATAAGTGTTCAAAACAATCCTTATAACCAAATCAAATCATAGATCCTTTATGAAAAGTCCTCTGTCTTCATTATGGAAAATAAGGTATTCATTCCAACAGCTGCTCCTCTTTTTCTCCCTTCTGTGTCACATCTATGGGAGGAATAAATTTTTGTTTAGGGAAATGGGAAGAAGATAGGTGTGTCTGTCCCATCCACTCACTATTTTAGGGAATGGATATGTTTATTTAGTTTAATTCTGAGAAGTTATTCCACTGTAGAATTCCCTCCCCAATAAAAAATGCATTTTATTGAAATCTACTTATAAATATGTGTGTTCTCTCTCCTCGTTTAAATAATATTTTAGAGCAAACCCATGAAGGAAATGCAAAAGCTAGTTATATAAAATGGAGAATTTGATCCATTTTAAACCACAGGTAATTATGGAAAGAAAAACAAAGATTTTAAAGGTCAAGGGAACAGCCATCTGCTTAACAAGCTGGCCATCTGTGATAGATAATTCAAGGCCAGTTTAAAGCTCAAATGGTTACCCTGAAAGATGACTCATATGTTATGTGTATCTGAACTCGAGGTATAAAGCATGAACTGGGTGAACATTAATATCATCCATTTTTATTTTTAAATCAATTTAAATGTGCCTTGTTAATTAGAAATAATACCCAGTTTCTCATAATTAAATTACTATGAAGAGGTATTAAAGTAAAAAAAAAATCATGTTAAATTACATATTCATTATAATTAGAAAATTATATTCTACTGTCTGATATTTTTGATGCAAGTTGATGTTTATAAGAATATACATTGGACTTATATGTTATACTATGTTTTAATATTTTTATAAATGTATACTTACATAAGACATTTTAGAAGCATTTAAAAGGAAAATTGAGTTAATCAGCCAGCCACATGATAAAAAGCCACTCCCCACTTATTCCTTCCCAGTATCTTCTGTCAGACGAAATAAGTATATAAACTCCCAAATAAAACATAAATATAAGTGTGTGGGGGGGGTCTGGTATTTTGAAAGACCAGATTTGCAATTTACATTACTTTAAAACACCTTTAAAACTTTGAGGTTTCTTTTTTTTTTTTTTAAGATTTTATTTATTTGACAGAGACAAACACAGCCAGAGAGGGAACACAAGCAGGGGGAGTGAGAGAGGGAGAAGCAGGCTTCCCGCCGAGCAGGGAGCCCAATGTGGGGCTCGATCCTGGGTCTCCAGGATCATGACCTGAGCCAAAGGCAGTCGCCCAACCAACTGAGCCACCCAGGCACCCCAAAACTTTGAGGTTTCTTAAGCAAGAATAAGGTCCATTCTTCCATTTGAATATTTCTCTTAATAGATCCTTAATTGAGTGTTAAATATAAAAAATATGGTTTCTGCACCTAAATTTATTCCTAAAATTTATTTATTTTAAGATTTTATTCGTTTATTTGATAGAGAGAAACACAGCTAGAGAGGGAACACAAGCAGGGGAAGTGAGAGAGGAAGAAGCAGGCTTCCCAATGAGCAGGCAGCCTGATGTGAAGCTTGATTCTGGGACTCCCAAATCATGACCTGAGCCAAAGGCAGACACTTAATGACTGAGCTACCCAGGTGCCCCTATTCCTAACATTTGTAACTTTCGCTAGGCCTACAGCTGGCTGTTTTTTCTTCCATTATTTACCCCAGTTATTTTTTTATTTTCTTACAGAATAACCATTATTTTTTCGAGGGTGAATTGGTCTAACAAATAAACTTGCCACAGATGAGAAGCACAGTCATTCATATGGGTTCCCTCTGCAAGGCACGGAATGCCATGACCCTCCCTCAAAGTGAGGGAGTTTAGGCAGAGTCATGGTTATCAATGCCATGCAGCTTTGCTTTCTTTGTTTTCCCTTTTCACCTGATTAATTCTGAAAAACACTTTTCTCTTTCTACCTACAATTATATTAAACTTTTCTCTGCTCCTACTTTTAGCTTGCTTATGTCAAGCCTCAAATTCCACCCTACCCTTTTAAGACAAGATATTATAGAGATAATGAGAAAAATAATCATAGTAGTATGGTAGCTGCATTGTAACTAATTTAGTTCAAATAAATCTTGTAACCACATGACCGCATGCTCACCTCCCTGCATTTAAGGGAGGCAGAAAGTCCTAATAGGATAATAATGATTGATAAAACTCATCTGAGCAAAACATGTAATGTGTATCAGTAAAGTTAAAATCTGTCTTTGTCTGTAATTGATTGTTCCTCAGGTTAGACTTTAACTAGAACATCTATAAATAAAGAGCCCTGAGAACAATGTTTTCAGGAGATCCCCACACCACTCTTCTGAGTCCGGTCTCCTCATAGGAATCACCTATGCCTATGCCGTTCCCACCTTCTGGACCCTGACTGTTGCTGGGGCTGGCTCCTGGCATAAACTTAATGAATTATTCCATATTTATTAGTTCTTATGTGAATCGTAGATCATCAAACAAGATTACACCATCTTGAAATGTCAGATGGCAAGTACTAAGTAAATCTGCACTGGATAGAGTAGTGAGCTCTCACTCTCATGGAGCTAGCATTCTAAAGGGAAAATTCAAGGAATCAATGATTGCTTCTAAGATTAAATAGGAAAAATCAGTATTTTTTAAAATACTAAGATTTCTGATCCAAAGATAAACCATAAATCTCTCCTTGCTTTTCTCTTTTTTGTGTTCTCAAGTCTAGGTACATGTACCATCATTTTTTTTATGACTTTGTTATGTCTGATTAAAGAAATATTCCAAGATCCCAATGTATGACAGATCTCAATTCTACTTACTAATCAGCATTTCTAAGCTTTTTGATTTGTTTTTCTCTTATTGGAGATGTTTTTGCTTGTAAGACTATTCCATCTGAAGTTGTTCTTTGAATAGAGCATACATTGTAAAATCAAAGCCATATTTTTTTCTATGTCATTTTATTCCAGCTTCAATTTTTTTTCAGTTGTCCCATCTTTCCTCCTTGACCTGGCAAGCACCTTTTGTCATCTACCATTGTTTATTTATGTGATATTTGTTTTACTCCATGGATTAATCATGAGTTAATGTCACACTATCAACCTTAATATTGCTTCATAATAAATCCTGACATGATCCTTTTCAGAAATTACCTCTCTATATCAATATTTTATATATTTGATAGTCTATTTATTTGTTTATTTTGTTTTTGAGAGAGAGAGAGAGAGAACAAAGAGGGGAGAGGGAGTTATATTTGATAGTTTTCTTTCTTTATTTATTTGTTTATTTTGTTTTTGAGAGAGAGAGAGAACAAAGAGGAGAGAGGGAGGAAAGAGAACCTCAAGGGAGCTCCACATCCAGTTCAGAGCCCCACATGGGGCTCAATCTCATGATCCTGAGATAATGACCTCAGCTGAAATCACAAGTTGGCCACTTAACTGAGTGAGCTACCCAGATATCCCTTGAAAATTTTCTTAATAAGTTCCATGAATGATTATATTTTGAAGCCTACACATTGCATTAACTACATTTAAATTTACAGAAAATCTATAGCTTCAATGTATTCTTCATATTTATAGAATAGTATATATATTTTTTAAGTTATGTCTATCATAGTATCTTTCAATAAAGTTTTATAATTTTATCTGATAAAAGTCTTGTAGTTGGTCCTATAGTTTAACAAGTGAAATAAAATAACAAGAAATATATATCCCTGAATCTAAAATTTTATTATGTTTTGATTAAATATTTGTTATATAGGATTTGTGGAAAGCTTTGAATATTTATGTGGTTCATTGACATTTATAAGAAGGCAACTTAAATACATTATTTTATTTTCACCAGAATTTTTTTTTAGCAAACATGAGCATAAATAAAATTATCCATTTTTTCCTAACACCTACTTGTATATATACCAAAAAATCCAGAAGTACTGATACACTCATTAATTTGTCTTTATTTATTTTATCACTTATTTGCCATATAGTAATTTACTGAGAACATCCTATGTATTTAACATCATTATAAACATATATGTAATACATTACAATAATAATACCTGACTATTGAATCTTATTTAACTTTCTTTCTCTTAAAGGATATATTTTATACACATCATTTAATTTTAAAAAGTAACTTTGGGCATAAGTCCATGTAAATGAATATAACTAAAATTTACTAGTGAAATATTTACCCTCTATTTCATGAAGGATTACATATATATGTTCTATGTTCCTGTGTGTATATTTAGATATACCAATATATATATTAAAAAATGAGAAACAAAACAAAATTCTTATAAGGAGAAAGTGTTAAGAAAATGAAACTCTTGGGGCACCTGGGTGGCTCAGTCGTTTAGCATCTGCCTTTGGCTCAGGTCATGATCCCAGAGTCCCCGAATGAGAGCCCTGCCTTGGGCTCCCTGCTCATTGGGAAGCCTGCTTCTCCCTCTCCCACTCCCCCTGCTTGTGTTCTCTAGCTGTGTTCTCTCTATCAAATAAATAAATAAAATCTTAGAAAATAAAAGAAAGAAAATGAAACGGTTGCTAGTTGCATATGGAGAAGGGAGGATCTAGCTCTTTGAAGAAAGAAAAATGAGATGCATCTAAGAATGCATAAGCATGTATTTATTTACATTTGTATTATTACAAAAGCTTTATGAGTTTGATGGACACATATATAAGCATACTGTAAATGATAGCCTCAGGCTCTTTGGAAAAAATAAATAATTGTCGGTAAAGCACGTTTATGACCTAGAAATGACACTGCCACAGGTGATTAAGACTTCCATGTAAGACCAGCTTGTGCCTGTAATTTCAAACTTGCTTGAGCATCAGCTACCTTTTATGTGTGTAGAAAAGCCAGGAAAGTAATTGGTTCTACTTTTAGCAAAAGCAAGTTCAGCATTTTGGGATTTTTTTTTTTCTTTTTCCTTTCCCTAACTGCTGTACATTTTCTCTCTACTCAGCTGAGACAAATGAAAAAAAGACAGAGGTTTGACTCAGCATTTGTGCTCAGATTCATTAGTGTTATGAACTGAGGAGGAGGGAAATCCAAACCATTTCTCCTCTCTGCTTAAAATTCAAATGCTATAAAATAAAAATATTTCCAAAGTATGTTAAAGTAAACAGGGGAAAAAAAAGTAGTATTTATTAAGCTGAATTCCTCCTGGCATTAATGCAGTGGTTTATAACTAGATATCTTATTTCTCTTAAGAGTTAGGTAATGTTTGGGGAAATTTTCAATCACTTAGGGAGCAATTTAGAAAATGCCATTTCCAGGACATGTACTCAGTGATTATGTTTTAATTGGTTTGTTCTGAAGACTAGCATCATATTCTAAGAGCTGCCAATGCATTTCTACTGCTCAGCCAAGGATGAGAACTATTATTTTAACACATCCCCCTACTGTTCTGACTTATTTAGGAAGTCATTAATTTCCTTAGGCCATTAGGACATTAGACACAGCTGCAGATTAGCTAAACCCACATGCCTAATCTCTGATAATGAATAATCAAAAGAGTATTTGTCTTTGGATTTTTAATTCAACATTCATATTCAAGCAGAGACACACCAAGTAGCCCTATATAAAAGCAATTATATGTTCAATCTAACTTCCATTCCTGATTTAGCCCTACTGTCAGCTGTTTAAAACACACTTTGATGTCAAAGAGAGTGAGGAAGTCATAGATCTTTTATAAAAATGTTATCAGGAACAAGCCCTACTTAGCATCCTTACTACCTGATGAATGTTACTTTACCTCTCATCTTGGATAAAATGGAGTCTGTGGGGAAAGAATCACAATTTTATCTCATAAGATATATAATTTCTTGTCTATATCTTCTCTCTATTCTTCAGTTGAAAACAGCTGGCCACAAAGAAAATGTCTAAAAAACCCTTAAATTCTGGGAATTCTAGAAATAAAAATCATATCCACAGCATTTGTTGAGAAATGACAAAAAGAATATGATGGAAGAAAAGACATATGAAATATGAAATAAAATATGAAAAAAGGCTTAGAAGATAAAGATAAGGATATCTTCTTCTGAACATGATACAAATAATGGTAACAGCTGACACTTCTTGGCTATTTCCATCCTGGTGCTTGTGGGAGGCATGTATGATTTGTATTCCCAGAACCCACCCCTACTATACAAATACAACTCAGGGAACACACATGTGTACATTTAAGGAGCTGTTTCTCTCTCCTGTTGTGTCACTAGGAACTGCTAGTCATAATACTATCATGCTATGGCCACAGAGGAGGGTCTAGGACCCAAGCCAATGTGCTTAGAATTCTTCTCTGTGGATAAACAGCAAGCAATGAGACACGTGTTAGTAGGTTATTACTTTATTCCAGGCATTGCTAATTCCCAGGTAAACACTTGCTTATTTTGCAAGTTTTTTTTTACTAGCTATAAAATCTCCATCATTTCCTGTTGCCAGTTTGAGTTGTTTTTCTACTACCTGCCACCCAAAGATTCCTGATCACTGTGGTAATACAAAAGCATGCACCATTTAACATGCGATTTAAATGATAAAGAATATAAGAAAAAAAGATGGTGGCTTTTTCACTCACTGGCTGTAAGAGTTGTAAACAAGATAATTAATTATTCTGAAGCCTGCATGTTTTCATGTCTAAAGTTGAGGTGATATCAGCACTTTCTTCATAGTATCATCATCAGTGTGAGAATGGAATTCCACACATAATGCACAAAGATTGGCACATAAAAACATGTGAAGATGTTAGTAATTTTATTATTCACAGGTATTTTAATTAGGTAATATATTCCTGATTCACAAATGAGGAAACAAGTTCAGAGAGGTTAAAGCAACTTGTCCAATGTTATAACAATGTATAAGTGGTCAGGAATTGAAAATGTTACTTGACTCATACAAGCCCCAAATCTGTATTTTTTTGTTTGCTTTAATTTGAACTAAAGCATGAATATAGGCACACAGACATAAACACATATAAAGCAACAAATCATATGTACCATTGTTTACACAAATTAATACACAGTAATAATTTCTAAATGGGAGAGTAAGCACACCTAAGTAACCTGTGTCCTTATAAAGATATAGAACACTCCAGAACCCCAAAGCAGTCCTCATGTTGCCTGCCACAAATTCTCCTTTGGGATGACCATGCCTTAGTTTTGCCTGTTGTGAAACTTTACATAAATTAAATCATACAATATTTATTATTGTGTATCAAAATGTTTTACAAGATTTATCCATGCCATAGTTGGATTAGTTGGCCCAGTCAAAGTCTATTTAGTATTACATTAAATGGATATTCGAAAGTATATTTATCCAGTGTACTTATGTGGTAAGTATATTTTCCAGATGGAGGATTCTATAAATACTGTTTTTATGAGTATTCCTGGACTTAGCTATTGGTCTGTGCTTGTATGAATTGCTATTATATCCAGAGTGGAATTTCTGAGCCATAGACTACACATATGTTCATTATAGTGGAGTTGTCAAACTATTGACTTATTACATCAATAATGTTTGTTAGTTCTAATTGCTCCCTTTCCTCACCAACACTTGCTATTTTCAGCCCCAATCCTTCTGCCCTACATACGCTGTGTGTTCATGTTCCAGTGATGGTGTAGTGATGCACCATGTCAAGTTTTATCTTTCTTCTCATACATTTGTTGGCGTTTTAGCTATTCTTATTTTGTAAACTGCCATTTCCATCCTCTAGACCATTTAGTTTTCTATTTTCTAATTTACTGGAAGACATTCAGCATATATTCTCAATATGATCTGGATATTAGTATTTTGTTGGCAATACTTATTCAAAAATATTTTCCACTTTTTTTATTTCCTTAATAGTATAATTCATGAACAGAGGTTCATGAAATATTATCTTTAATATTCAATTTCTTAATCTTTTCCTTTTGGCGTCCATTTCAAGAAGCCTTTACCAGTCTTATGGTCATGAAATGTATGTTATCTTTAAATATCTATAATTTACTGTTTCATATTTCATATTCTGTCACATAGTCTACTGAATTTATTGTTGTTTGTTTGCATGTGTGGTGTGGAGTAAAGTATCTCTCTCCTTTCGTATAGATAGATGAACCCAAACAACATATTGATGAGATTATCTTTTCCCACTTTCATGCAGTGCCATCTTTTTCTTTCTTTTTTTTTTTTTAATAAATCAAGGGTTCACATAAGTATGTGTCTATTTTTAGAATTAGAGTTCTAATTTTTAAAAATCTGGGGTCCCTGGGTGACTCAGTTGATTAAACGTCTGCCTGTGGCTCAGGTCATGATCCTGGCAGGCTCCCTGCTAAGCAGGGGAGTCTAATTTTTCCTCCTCCTCCCTCCCTGCTCATGCTCTGTCTCTCTCAAATAAATAAATCCTTAAAGAATAATAAAAATCTCTTTACCCTATAGCAATGCGCATTCTTAAAATTATTGTTGAATTATAGGACTTGATAAATGGTAACATGTACCACCCAACACTGTGTAAAGAATTACCTGTGATATTATACTATGGCTCATGACCGAGGCTCCTCCACTAATATGTAAAACCTGGGTGAAAATATTAAATAGGCACCAATTAGACTGATATAATTTAATTGTCAGTAAAAACGATCTTCAGCACCATTAAATTGCTACATGTAGCCTCAAGCAATAAGTCAATAGCCTCTGAAATGTTAGTGGAGGGAAAACTGGAATTTTATTTCTTTAATTGCATTTTTAAAAAAACAGTGCTTCTAGTATTGGCTGCTATGTTGAATATTTAATTTTTAAGAAGTTAAAAAAAACACACACACCTTTTTGTCCCCCCTTGCCACTTGAATCTATCAAAAATTTATATCTAAAATGTAAATTCCAAATTACCAGAAGCATTGTCTAGTCTAACTGCTGCACCCCCTCTATCTAGAGCAGGGTAGAAACCATGACAGGTGCTGTATATAAATATCTATTTAAAAATGAATAAACATATGCCAAATTTTTAAAAAATATAATTTTTATTTAGCTCAAGTGCATAAGAACTTTAACAAAAAGGCGAAAAAAGGTGCTGATTTATTCTATAAATGCACTAGTGCTACTTAATGATGAAAATTCCCAAAGTGCGGAATTCTAATAGTTATGTAAATAAAGTGTGGGTTGAGTGCATGGCTTCCCATCAGGTATATATGCAAACATGATTCATAGTCTACAAGATGCTACCTCTAGTCTTCCTGAGTGCAGAATGAAGTGTAGGACACAGAAAATTATAATTTCAGTTATATTAGCACTTAGGGAATGAGGAGGGTACTCAAATGACAGAGTTATGAGACGAATTAAAGCATTCAAACTGATTGGGTTAATGTCAGACTAGACTAGCATTTATCAGTAAATTACGCTTCTACAATTTTGTCATGATGTATATATACGTGATAGGCAGAAGATATGCCAAATATGTAGGGGACACTTTGCAGATGCAATTAGGTTTATGGTACTTAAAGGATAGCTCCCATTCCCTTTGATTACACAGTTGGGCCCAATCTAATCTCATGATCCTTTAAAGCAGACAATTTTCTCCTGCAGGAGGTGAGAATGATAAGGCAGGAGAGAGGGGAGAGTGACTTACTGAGCTAACTAGGAAGCTGGAGTCCAGGAAGCAGAGAATGCAGATGGCTGAGAACAATTCCTAGTGGACAATCAGCAAAGGAACAGGACCTCAGTTCTACAACCACTTGGAACTAAGTTCTACCAACAACCTGAATTTTCTTGAAAGGAGATTCTTCTTCAGAGCTACCAGATAAACTCCTTGATTTCAATCCTGAGAGACTCTGAGCGGAGGAACTAGTTGAGCCCACCTGGATTCATCTGGAATTTCTAAACATCAGACCTGTGAAATAATTAATTTGTTTTGCTTTCAGCCACTAAATTTGTGAGAATTGGCTACATCAGCAATAGAAAAATAATATAATATCCATCTAGTGTCAAGTTTTACCATAACCTAAGTAATTGTTTAAAGTCCAAGATCTATCTGTACTATGTCTCCCTCTTTCTGACTCTATATGTATTGTGACTACCCATTAATTTTTCCGGTATTTTACTAAAAGACACCAGCTTCTCCCTCCCTCCTCCTCCCCAATGCACTACATAGAATCCCATCTTTCCATGAAATAGTATATACTTTGACTTGCTACATAGCTCTTTTAAGTATTACCTAATTCCACCATTCCATCTTCCCAAGTTCCTGTTAAAAAAACAAAAGAAAACAAAAAAAAATTCCAACCAGAAATGTGTCCAGTGCTTGCAGAATCCCCAACTGTCTATGGAAATAGAATACATAGTATTTATAATATACCATTAATATATATATAGTGTTTATATATGTAGTACTTATATACATTAACATACATAGTTTAGTATTTGTATATAACACACATAGTATGTATGCATACCACATCACATACTATAGTATATTATTATGCATTCATATATTATAATTTATAATAATAGATATAATTTAATAATGAATAATATTTTTATTAATATTATACATTGATACTTACAATGATAAAACAATGACAGCTTAAAATCAATGGCATCCTAAATTTGATGAAATATGAAATACAGTATGAGTCTGAATGCTATTTAATTGATAATTTAATACATGCGTGAGAATATATGTCTATATACACATATACATGCCTATGTGTGTGTCCTCAGAAGAGAGAGTTTACTGAAGGAATGCACACACATTGATAACAGATAACAAAGGCATCTGCTTCCTGAATTTACCAGCACTCTCTACTTCACCAGTGGACTGGAATGATTAGGCTAAGTTTTCTTATGTTGTGCTGGTAGTTGTTTTTGCTTCAGAAAATAGTCTTTGGACTTCATCTCTTCAGAACAAGTTATTCATATATGGAGCATTGGAAAATATTTTGAGATGAAAGTAAAACCCAATCTTCCTATTACTGTACAATTCTTCATCCACAGAGAGGTGACTGTTAAACATTCAGGCCCAAATATAATTTCTGGAGGCAGAAAGGAATGCAGATAATAAAGAACATTTAAAAAAACCCACAACAACACCAAATATTTAAGGAAGAGGAAAAGAAAGCCAATCAGGAGAAGAGTTAATTGTGAGTTTGAGGGAGAAGAAAGCTATGTAGTTCCAGAAAATAAAAAAGAAATAGGAGTTTTTAATGAGGAATGTCAGTCATGGGCTATATTTAACTTGACTCCCTCTTAAGGATAACTTTAATGAGAAATCCAATATCAGTAAACAATATTTTTAAGTTAGGCACAAGTGTGTGATCAAGTCTGGAAGTCATTAATTCAAGAAAAATGTACAGAATATGTAAAGAGCTATGCTTATGCTTAAGGCACTGACTTCTGAACATTGTAGATTCTGGAACTAAAATTGACAGGTTAAATAAAGAACATCAGCTCCAAGTTTCTAAAATATGTCATTACTATAGGGAATAAAATAACCCTAAAACACTTTAGTCAAAAATCTTTAATATAATAAAATTGTTTAAATATGTCACTTATCCATTAGGCTGTCAGACAACACTCCCACATACAGTGAAACGCTTGATTTTTGACAGCTGGAGTTGTGTGGGGAGAGCTCTGCATTGCAAAAGGTAAAACAAATGCCCTAAATATATTGTACAGAAGGTACTTCCGCAAAGAATAATCTGAGATTAATCTAAATAAATTCCACATATGAAATTGTGAAAATTGTGAATTGTGGAAATTGTGATTCTTTTTAGTGAAAAAAAGAAGTTGGAATTAGACAATAATAGAGTAGATATTAATATGATTGAATAAATCCACAGGACAAAATTCAAATGCAAAGAGGTGAATATGATTTGATTAATTTCTTCACAGAAGAGTTATTTTACATAGAAGAAAAGACAATATTTTTAATAAGTAGAAACACATTTTTTAAAAAGATTTTATTTATTTGACAGAGAGGAACATAGCTAGAGAGAGGACACGAGAAGGAGGAGTGAGGGAGAGAAGCAGGCTTCCCACAGAGCAGGGAGCTGAGCTGAAGGCAGACACTTAATGACTGAGACACCCAGGTGCCCCAGAAACACATTTTTTTTTTCATAATAAATAACAAACTGCTTTTTCTAGGAGTAATATGTCATTCATTCCGAGCACAATTTCACAATATAGCCATCTTGAGAAATATGATCCGTTATTAGAGAGCTAACTATAGTTGGCCCCCTCATCCACAAGGGATGCTTTCTAAGACCCCTAGTAGATACCTGAAAACTGTGGGCAATACTGAACCCTACGTATTTTATGTTATCTCCTATGTGTACATGCCTGCAATACAGTTTAGTTTGTAAAATAGGCACAGTAAAAGACAACAATAACTAATAGTAAAACAGAATGTTTATAACCATATATTGTAATAAAACACTATGTGAATGTGGTCCCCCTCTTTCTCTCTCACAATATCTTATTGCTCACCTTCCTTTTTTTTGTGATAATGCAAGATGATAAAATGCCTATGAGATGTGCTGAAGTGAGGCGTATGACAAAGGCATTGTATTGTAGTGTTAGGCTAGACTGGCCTTCTGCAGATATATTGGAAACAGGATCGTCTGTTTCTGGACTGCAATTGACTATGGGTAACTCAAACCAAAGAAGATGAAATTGTGGAAGGGGAGGAGCTACTATAAATAGAAACATTTGACAATTTCAGGTTGGGCTCAGAGCACCAGCGGTAATCAGGAGCAACACTGTCAGCCCCACCAACACCAGGGCAGAACTATCACTTAAGTTTGCTGTGGCCAGTGTCCACTATTATGCACGTCTCATAGAAAGTTCATAAATCTTGCCCCAAATCTGCAAGGAAAATTCCATTGTCTACTGTTATTTAACAGATTGAATAACTGGAACTCAAAATGTTTAAATGATCTTCCCAAGATCTGATAGTTTAAAATAAAAGAGATGGTTATAGATAGGGTTTTTTGTTTGGTTGGGTTTTGTGTTTTTTTATTTGTTTGTTTTTTACAGAGAGAAACACAGCCAGAGAGAGACACAAGCAAGGGGAGTGAGAGAGGGAGAAGCAGGCTTCCTGCCAAGCAGGGAACCTGATGCAGGACTCAATTCTGGGACTCTGGGATCATGACCTGAGCCACAGACAGATGCTTAGCACTGAGCCACCCAGGCGCCCCTACAGACAGAGTTTTGAGACCAATGCATCTCATTTCATAGCCAATTATTTTCCCATTGAAACATATATAAAATGCCCATCTGTTTAATGTATTGTAAAGTGGTATAGATCTGGGACTGAAAATTATTTTAGGCCTAACTATGAACAGATTTGGTGATAATCTTAAATATTTTGGTTATTTTTTCCAAGTCTAAGCTTTCTTACCTATAAAAAATAAAGAAGCTGGCATAAATTACACCCAGTTGGCTATATTCTACTGTTTTCTCTAAGCTCTAAGTGTGACAAACTTTCCATTTATTTAGTCCATGAGTATTTGAAATATGTGTATTTAGCTTGTTATAGGTGCTAAAATTCGTGGTTGAAAAGCCAATAAAAAGCCCAGAGTTTATGAGTCATCTGACTGTAAATAGATGAAAGAAATAAATACATTGCATAATAGTATTAATATATAAGGGTGTGTATACACGCACGTATATAATTGATGTATTTTATATGTATATGTTACATATATCATATACGCGAGATAAAGTAAAATCAGATGGTGAAACAGACTGTGACAGGGAGTATTTACAGGTGTATTAAGATGGCTTTTCTGAGGAGATGTTTGAACAGACAGCATAAAGTGTGTTGATGCCCTGCAAAAGAACTGGGGAATATCTCAAAGGCAAGAGGACAACAAATTGACAAGCCCTAAAGCAACAGTGAGCTCCTTGTGTTTTAGGATTGGCATGAAAACCTGGATGGCCAGATTGGAATGGACATCTGGTAGGGCATCCACTCCTCATCTATTTCACTGAAATCTACCCAAATCTGTACTAATATTTAATTTACTTTGATATTTTTAAAAATATTTTATTTATTTATTTGACAGAGAGAAACAGAGCTAGAGAAGGAACATAAGCAGAGGGACTGAGAGAGAGAGAAGCAGGCTTCCCGCCGAGCAGGGAGCCCGATGTGGGGCTGGATCCCCGGCCTCCCAGATCATGACCTGAGCCGAAGGCAGTCGCTCAACCAACTGAGCCACCCAGGCGCCTAATTTACTTTGATATTAAAATAACCTCCCCAAATTCTTCCTGTTTCCATGAGTGTTCCACTTATGTCAATTCTCTGTGGGTTAACAATGGAGCTGTGTTCAAGTCAAATCTTTTTCTCTATTCAAAAATGTCCATTGTATTATAATCTTATTCAGAATAAAATACAGAGTGCTTAGAATGGGCTAAGAGTATCTACACGCTTACCTGTTGTAGGACTTGCTGATGAGTAAGTAATGAGATTAAGTAAAGGAAGAGTCAGGGAAGTCTCCCAGCTTGTGATGTCACTAGGTAAATGTGAAAGATCAAGAGATCTAACTTAGAAGAGAATATTAGGTATATAAGATTGTATGTTGGGCCGGTTATGGAGGATCCTAATTGTAATCCAAGTGTGCAAAGGAAATAAGGACAGTAAATCAAGAGAACAAATATTATAAAGTGAAAAAAAAAATCCCTGGAAAGATTGTTAATTAGTACAGCAATGAGAGACAGTACGTACAGAGTTTCAAGTATAGTTTTAAAGAGAGTGGGGTTTTTGAAGACAAAAAATATCCAAGAAGTAACAATGCATTGTAAGAAATGTACCTATGCCATCTGCAGCCACATAGGAATGAAAACACATATATTTACACAGACACAGACACACACAGACACACACACACACACACACACACACAGCTAAGACTTCAAAAGGGGGAATTGTTGCTCTTAGGACATAACTAGGTTCTAATTAAAGCCAAAGTTAAAGGGGAATTTATGAAACAGATGGAGCTCAATATAAGAATTGTACTTATGACAGACTTTAAGTTCCAGAAATTAGAGGGATTATTTGAGGAAAGAAAGGAGTATTAGATTGGGATGTATAAGTTCTCTGCAGGGAAGAAAATCTTACATATCTGGTCAGAACTGTGGTAAATGAGCTTAAATATCCTCATAGGAGGAGTGCTTAAGGACAGAATGGAAGGTAGACTCCTTCTGAGGTTGGTGTACAGTGGGGAGACTGAGGTGGGGAGGAAGTAGGGGGAATAAAGGGTGGGGAGGAAGGATGGCTCAGGAGGGGTGCCAAGAGAGCCTTATGAAGATGGAAATGCATGTCTCAACATTGTTTCTTTTAGTGTCCACATTTTCCTTTCATGGTAGAAAATGTAAATGTATTCACTTCAATTGTCTTTTAAGAACCAGAAATATATGGGCTTTTAAGACAAATTAACCAGAGACTGTTGAAAATGGGAATTAACATTGAATCCAACATGGTATTAGATTTATAAATAGAATAAATGCATCTTTCAGTGTGAATTTAATGTTACATTTTGATGCTTCTCTCTTTTATGTATTTTCTGTTACTATAGAAACTTCCTCTGTGGAGCCATATATCTATTTTAATCTCATCAAGACTTTCCTGAGGTAAGAAATCATTAACATGAAAAAAAGAAGAAAGGTTCAATGGAAAAATCTCACAGAATTACAAAGAAAGATCTAAGTAAGCAAGTATTCTATCTAGTCATGTTTACATATGATCCTATGTATCTACTATCTGGAAGCAAACTGAGCACTTAACATTTCTGAAATGAGAATAAAGGTGTTCTTTCTTTTCCCTAAATCATTTGCAACATGGCATTTTCAAACGTTGGTTTAAGCTAGTGACTGATTTCATTCCGCGTGGCAATACGCTATATAGAGGAAGTGTGTGTCTTGGAGAAGGATAATTCGGTGCCTTAGGACTCAGCATAGTGTAGCAATGAGGTAGAGCCTGTTAGAACCAGGTCTCTGACTTACCGACCTTTGGGATTGACCTCTATTTAATCTCAGTCCTTGGGGCGCCTGGGTGACTCAGTTGGTTAAGCGACTGCCTTCCGCTTAGGTCATGATTCCGGAGACTGGGGATTGAGTCCCACATCCGGTTCCCTGCTGGGCGGGAAGCCTGCTTCTCCCTCTCTCACTCCCACTGCTTGTGCTCCCTCCCTGGCTGTGTTTCTCTCTGTCAAATAAATAAAACCTTAAAAATAATAATAATAATCTCAGTCCTCATCAGTAAAATGTAACCAGGTATAAGGCCTATACTGCAGGCTTAGCATATGAGTTAATAAACATAAACACTTAAAACTTTATAATAAAGTAAAAAACTCAATAAACATGTATTACCCTAGATATTATGACCCTTACATGGAGTTTAGTAAAGTAGATCACTTTAATGATACACATTTAAATAATCAGAGATTTTTAATCATATATATTGTAAAAAATATAAATGTTGGATATCTTTTTTTCCAGTTATTTACAATTTCAATAGGATAAAAATCCCATACTAAAAATATAGAATAGTGTGCCAAAGCCTGGAGAGAGGAAAAAATACATAACATTGAGTCAGTGTTCTGAATGAAGAGATTAGGCATGTGCCACAGGCCACTAGTTTTTAGATTGTGAAATGACGCTCAATGGAATATTCTCATTAATATTCAGGGACACACATTATCATTACTAAGAAGGAATCTAAAAATTAGAGATGAGCTGTCAGTGGCAAAATGAAATTCTGAAAAAACAATTTTAAAAAATAATGCTTTCTGAAAGAAAGTAAGTAGCGAAAAAAAATTAGAGGGAGAGAAAACAGCAACTAAGAGCTTATGCATAACCGTAAGGTCATAGTGAATTTTCAACCAGAGATATTAATGTAGGGCAAGGTCCTTTAGCACATTTGTCAGAATTTTGCAGAAGGAATAGGCCACAAATGGAACATTAAACCTATAGCTCTCCCGTTACTCAATGAGCCTTCATGACACTTGAACATTTTATAGTCTAAGCTTGGGGTAAAATGATAAGAATAGTCATACAACAACAAACAATTCTAGCCACCATGTTATTCATTGGCTACTATGTTGTAAGTTAGACATGCCCTCATGGAAAATGTTTTTACTGCAAGGTTGAATCTTAGATTTCTTTACCGAGATCTTCTGAAATTGATTCCTAAATACCAAAATGCCTTCAAGGGTAAAACAGAAAAGCTATTTGCCTCACTTTAGAAATGCAAAATTAAAGGAAGTATGAGAGGATGTGTATTAAGCTTTCACTTCCCTATTTGAAGATGAGGATGAATACAATGAAAAAGGCCTTTCTCTTTTGCAGAAACACCCAGTCTCCTAACTCATTCCCCATCATCTACTTTTCTCCCAGCACTTACTGTGATGGCACACAATATGAATGTTGGCTTGATAAGATTTCTTGAGAGAAAGAAGGAAAACATGAAAGAATAAGAAAGGTAAAAAAGAAAGAGAAAAAGAAAAGGAAGGAGCAGAAGGAGGGAGAAAATGAAGAGGTTTCTCCTTTACAACAGAACACATGCTACTTTCCTGACTTCCAGTGGAGTTCGAGCACTCTGTCTAGGGTCACAGCTTTTGAATCCAGCCAGAGACCTAAGAAACATTAGCCATGCAATCCCCCTCAAATTACCTAACTTTGCTACTACCCTTTAAAATGTATGTAATACAAATACATAAATAGTAATAGTTGTAGCAAAGCAATGCGTTATGGATTAAATGTGATAATACCAGCAAAGAATGAGCATAACATCAAATTGTTTGAGGAAACATGCAGTAGAAGGTGCAATTATAATAAAAATCATAGAGCAATTGAAGCAAAAATCCAATGATGATAAAAAAAAAGAACAAACAAACAAAAAACCCCCAAACAAACAACTATGAAGTGAGACGAAAATAACTCTTCCAAAGAACCCAGCCCTAGAGGAGCAACTGGAAATGAGCAGAGAGCGTTGTGCTAGGTTCCGTGACAAGGAAGGCGAGAACATAAACATGCTGTGTTTCAGGAGTCTAATTATCCTATAAAAAGATGCTTACCAAACCTTTAGGGAAAGACAGTGCTTTCATAGAGTAATAAAGTCTGAGTGAAATTTTCATATGGGGACCCAAAACAACAAAATTGATCGTGTCTTCGAAAGTACCGTGTCATGATGCGTATGCAGACAATTGTCACAAGACTCTTAACATTTAAACAAAGACCATAATGTTAAAACCGGATTTTGTGTAATTGTTTTATAGGAAGCTAGAGTATTGTCATTATGTAAAATTTTAGTAAAAATTTTGTCAAATCTAATGTCCCATAAGTGGATTAAGGCAGAGAGACTTTAATGTTTTTCATGTAAAGTACTAAAACTGCTACACTTTTGCATTTTAAATATAACATTCTTTAAAAAACAAGAGTAATATTTTTTATTATTTACTTATTCATTTTTTAAAAAGATTTTATTTATTTATTGGACAGAGAGAAACACAGCTAGAGAGGGAACACAAGCAGGAGAAGTGAGAGAGGGAGAAGCAGGCTTTCTGGTGAACAGGGAGCCCAATGCAGGGCTTGATCTCGGGACTTCAGAATCATGACCTGAGCAGAAGGCAGGCACTTAAAGACTGAGACACCACGACTCCCCAAGTAATACCTGTTTAATACATTTTATAGTGCCCTATGTAAAATTATAAGCTGATTATTTTTCACTACGTGCATTGCTACTTCATAACTTCTCTGTTTAGTGATAAGAGTTTGCTTTTTTCAGTTGTGATATAGAGAAGCAAAGGAAAATGTTACTCCAGTGTCTGTTTCATCTCAGATCTCTTATTAACATGAATCTAACAGACAGCTTTGCCTCCACATGGATCTATATGGGAACCTAGGGTCAGGATGAGAGTGGAATTCAACATTAACTAAAGATCTGTGCCATCCTGTTATTACAGCATGAGTTCTGTTTCGGGCTTGCATTTGACCCATGATTGCCACAAGGCAGCTCTGTGGGAATTTCACTGAAATCCGTTATTTGCACATAATATGTACTGGAAAATTTTCATGCGAAGACAAATGTTTGTGTTGGTAATCTTTGCAGTTGGTGACTTTGTCTTGTCCTTTGATAGATAAGGTTGTGATCATGTGATCAATGACACGACCACAAGAAAACATGAACTTAATACAATTTGCAAAGGCATTTTTTTAATTATAAATTTGAGGTTCTTTCAGGTTTCTGGTTTACTATGATTACTCAAGTCAATTCCACTGAGCATACAAAATGCTATTTTTATAGTATTTACATCTATTAAAGCACACGTATCCAGCCAGCACCCTCTATTTAGGTCCCAGAGGAAATAACGATTAAAGGATTTATAGAGGATTATAATTTGTTTTGGTTCATAGAAAAGGAAAAGGGATTGTGTTTGGGCCAGCCACAGGGGAACAACTACTTTCTAAGGTTTACAGAGCCCATACAGTACATGAACAAGGAAAAAAAATGTTATTCAGAAAATGATGTCTCATTTTTTGAGTTCCCAGATGAAAATATCCATATATCTCTTGAAATCCCCAGTTTTGAAGTTTGAGAAATTAATGTGAGGCAGGATTAGAAGATGATTGTTTTACAGTGACAATGACAGGTCTGTGAAGTATGGTACATTCAGACTGTGTTGCTACAGTGACGTAGATAGGCTTTCCCCCCTATTATTTACTTCTGTAAATGTACATATCTCTTCCTGCTAACTTCTAAGGTTTACATATTGGGAGAAGCAAGATGTTGTCACAAGAAGAAAGGAGGGCAAATCATCATGTAGAATCTAGTATTTGATAGGCCAGGAGCAAAGCGAAGGTTAAGTTAGCACACATAAATCTCCCAATACTTATTCCAACAAGAAAAAGACACTGCCAAAACTCAAGGACTGGGCTAGCTGTACCTGGCATTATTGCTTTCTTTCTAAACATCAGCAGTTCATTATCTGAAACCACAGTGTTAATGATACCCCCGTCTCTCCATTTTCCTCACCGTTGGAATACATGCCTCTTCACGAAATAACCCAGGGTCCCTTTATTGTCAACTAAGACGGAGTTGTATCCTGAAATTCTAATGGAAAGGTGATAGGTAACTCATACCTCCACCTGGACCTGTAATCGATGCAACAGAATTAGGCTTAAGACTTTTAAATGTAGACAGTGATTGACGACACCCCCATCAGAGTTAAGCTTTGATTTATACTCCATCTGTTCTGTAAGAATTTGGAGAAGCTTCAAAAATTCATACAAAATTAAACAAAAAATATGTGCAGGAATTGGAGAGATAAGAATTGGAGCAGAAAAAAAATAAATGGAGGCAAGAAATAGAGTATGTGAATAATGAAAATTATTCAATAAGATTAGAGAATACAAATTATGCCTGGCCTTGTGTGTGTGTGTGTGTGTGTGTGTGTGTGTGTGTGTGTAGGAAAAAAGTTAAATTATTACTAAAATCTATAAACTTAGTTATACAGTTTTATTCTTTTTTTTAAATATTTTATTTATTTATGGGACAGAGAGAAACACACCTGGAGAGGGAACACAAGCAGGGGGAATGAGAGAGGGAGAAACAGGCTTCCCACTGAGCAGAGAGCCCATATGGGGCTTGATCCCCGGACTCCAGGATCATGACCTGAGCTGAAGGCACACGCTTAACCAAATGAGCCAACCAGGCATCCCCGTTTTTACTCTCAATAAAATTATCTACACCTTTGTTTACTTTTAAATCATTTTGTCTTTTGAATAATGAGGGTTCAGACATAATAAAGCTATTGTTTAAAACTTAGTCCTAATAATAAATTTTTTTCTTACACAGCAAGAGACATCAAAGGTATGGTTTGTTAAGACACAGAGATCTGTATGTCTGTTTTTGTGCCAGTACCATACTATCTTGATGATCACAGGTTTGTAATAGAACTTGAACTTCAGAATCATGATGCTACTAGCTTTGGTTTTCTTTTACAGCATTCCTTTGACTATTTGGGGTCTTTTCTGTTTCCATACAAATTTTAGGATTATTTTTTCCATTTTTTTTTAAAGAAAATTTGTGGGTTTTTTTTAAAGATTTTATTTATTTATTTGACAAAGAGAGATAACAAGTAGGCAGAGAGAGAGGGGGAAGCAGGCTCCCTGCTGAGCAGAGAGCCCCATGTGGGACTCCATCCCAGGACCCTAAGACCATGACCAGAGCCGAAGGCAGAGGCTTAACCTTCTGAGCCACCCAGGCACCCTATTTTTTCCATTTCTGTGGAAAAAATTGATGGTATTTTGATAGATAATGCATTAAATGTGTAGATTGCCCTAGGCAGCATAAATATTTTAACACTATTGGTTCCTCCAATCCATAAGCATGAAATGTTTTTCCTTTTCTTTGTGTCTTTTCCAATCTCTTTCATAGTTTTCTTTTTTTTTTTTTTAAGATTTTATTTATTTACTTGACAGAGAGAAACACAGCTAGAGAGGGAACACAAGCAGGGGGAGTGAGAGAAGGAGAAGCAGGCCTCCCACTGAGTAGGGAGCCCGATGTGGGGCTCCATCCCGGGTCTCCAGGATCATGACCTGAGCCGAAGGCAGTTGCTTAACCAACTGAGCCACCCAGGCGCCCAAGTTTTCTTTTTTTTAATGTTGTATTTTTATTTGTTGAGAGAGCAAGAGATAGAAAGAGAGAGAGGGAGAGAGAGCATGAGAGGGGAGAAGGTCAGAGGGAGAAGCAAACTCCCCGCAGAGCTAGAAACCCAATAAGGGACTTAATCCCGGGACTCCAGGATCATGAAGGCAGTGGCTTAACCAACTGAGCCACCCAGGTGCCCCTATAATTTTCTGAGTACAACTCCTTTACCTCTTTGGTTACATTTATTCCTAGGTATTTTATGGTTTTGGGTGTAATTGTAAATGGTATTGACTCCTTAATTTCCCTTTCTTCTGTCTCCTTGTTGGTGTGTAGAAATGTAACTACTTTCTGTGCATTGATTTTATATCCTGCCACTTTACTGAATTCTTGTATGAGTTCTAGCAATTTTGAGGTGGAGTCTTTTGGGTTTTCCACAGAAAGAATCATGTCATCTGCAAAGAATGAGAGTTTGGCTTCTTTGCCAATTCAGATGCCTTTTATTCCTTTTCATTTTCTGATTGCTGAGGCGAGGACTTCTCGTGCTATGCTGAACAGCAGTGGTGGTAGCGGACAGCCAGCCCTGCAGTGTTCCTGACCTTAGGGGTAAAGCTCTTATTTTCCCTACTGAGAACGATATTCACTGTGGGATTTTCATAAGTAGCTTTTATGATACTGAGGTATGTACCCCCTATACACTGTGGAGAGTTTTAATCAAGAAAGGATGCTGTACTTTGGCAAAATGTGAGCTCAAAAATCTAACGTGTGAAAAAGAATATTAGTTTTCTACCTATTTAATTCCTAGCTCTTTTCTTGCATTTACTTTGCAAAGTATTTTGACTCCACATTTCCTGTTTGTTTGTTTGTTTAAGATGTTATTTATTTATTTGACACGGAGAGAGATCACAGTAGGCAGAGATGTAGACAGAGAGAGCTGAAGAAATACGCTCCCTGCTGAGCAGAGACCCTCCCCCCATGCAGGCCTTGATCCCAGGACCCTGGGATCATGACCTGAGCAAAGGCAGAGGCTTTAACCCACTGAGCCACCTAGGGGCCCCACACTTCCTGTTTTTGCAGTAAGATGCATGTCATATTTAAAGTGCTTAGTCTGCAATCAATGTTATTTTTACAATTATATAAAATAAACCTTCTTACACTGTTGGTGGGAATGTAAACAGGTGCAACTGCTTTGGAAAACAGTGTGGAGATTCCTTAAAAAATTAAAAATAGAGCTATCCTATGACCCTGCAATTGCACTACTGGGCATTTACCCCAAAGATACAGATGTAGTGAAAAGAAGGGCCATATGTACCCCAATGTTCATCGCAGCAATGGCCACAATCGCCAAACTGTGGAAAGAGCCAAGGTGCCCATCAATAGATGAATGGATAAAGAAGATGTGGTACATATATACAATGGAATACTATGTCTCCATCAGAAAGGATGAATACCCAACTTTTGTAGCAATATGTAGGAAGAGATTATTCTGAGTGAAATAAGCCAAGTAGAGAATGTCAAGTATCACATGGTTTCACTTACTTGTGGTGCAAGAGGGGTAACCTGGAGGACAGTGAGAGAAGGAAAGTAAATGGGAACTAGGGTAATCCAGGGAGAGAAATGAAACAAGAGAGACTTTGGACACAGAAACAAACTGAAGGACTTGGAGGGAGGGGGGTGGAAGGATGGGAGAGCCTGGTGGTGGGTACTGGGGGCACGTATTACGTGGAGCACTGGGTGTGGGGAATGGGGAATGAATCTTGGAACACTGGGAAAAAAAAATTAAGTAACAATTAAAAAAAATAGAAAAAAAAAGAAAAGAAAATAAACCATTGTACGTATTTCACCAAAAGTATCATTCAGCATGGGGTAAGCATTTATTGCTTTAAAAGAAACCATATATGAAATAAAATATATAAATATTATAATAGAGATAAAGCTTACCATCCTGGAATATAAATCTGCATTTACTTGGTTTCATTAAAAAAAAAAAAAGAGAGGGGCACCTGGGTGGCTCAGTTGGTTAAGCGACTGCCTTCAGCTCAGGTCATGATCCCAGAGACCCGGGATCGAGTCCCACAGAGACCCGGGATCGAGTCCATCCTGCTCGGTGGGAGGCCTGCTTCTCCCTCTCTCACTCTCCCTGCTTGTGTTCCCTCTCTCGCTGTGTTTCTCTGTCAAATAAATAAAATCTTTAAAAAAAGAGAGAGAGAAACAAAAGAAAGTCTATATACTATGTATATGTATGATATATTATATATATTAGATATAATTATATATTGTATTATTCTTTACAAAAGTTTAATTTGAAAGCATACTTAAATATCCATTCAAATGAATTATGGTGCATTTTTATGGGAGAATTTAAGGAGTCACTGGTGAGACACTGTTAGTAACTATGACTGAGAATTCTCACATGAACTGAAATCTGGGGTTCACTACTTAATAGATATGTTACCTTGACACATCATATATATTCCCCTATGCCCCAGTGTCTTTATCCTGAACCGAGGGAGCAGGGTAAGTACTCACCATAAAGTGATGGCAGATGTAGGAGCCTGCCATAGTAGTGGTGGTGGTGTTACAAGAATCAGGTTGTCACTGCCTACTTACTGACAGGAGAAAACACTCATGCCATCATGTAAAGCAAAAAAAGCAGATAATGGAACAGATCAGCACGTTGTCAAATTTCAGTTAAGACTTGCTTCAGTTAAGCTAGAATACACTTTAAATATACTTCTTTAAAGCATAAGAAATATGTGTACATGGTTTAAAGCATAATAACATGAACAGCACTTCAGATATCAGAAGATAAGCCCCATTGAAGGGTTTGTGCACATATTTGCTTTCTTTTCCCCTTTGCTATGGAAATGTCAAGTGACATGTTGACATTATACTTTTCCTAGACATCAGTTAATGATAGGATTTGTTCACATGTCAAAGCAATTCAGTGCATCGAAGCATAGCTGCTTTTTTTTTTTTTTTTTCTTTTTTTTTCTTTTTTCCCTAACAGAGACCAGTAGCCAAGCTCTTGGTCACTAACAGGTCGTTTTTATAAATGGTGTTTTGAGACTATTTATTACCTGCAATGAAACTGTAAACTGTTGCTCACAGAACCATCCAAAATCACTTGAGGCAAGTTCAGTGGACACATCACCTTGTATTCTCTTATATAAATAGTAAATAACAAGGAAGTAGAATTTCTAGAAAAAAATGCATCTTCAACAGATACTATGTTCAATACTTCATGATATATTCTACCCTTGTTAAAATACCTATAATCGTTCTTGGTGTAAGTTGGATAATAATTGTTCTTTTAAAGTATACCTTCTTATGCATTATAAAACATTTTTAATAATAAATACTTGGTAAGTCTCAGGAGATATTCAGGAAGATTTGATTGAGGTTCCACTGGGAACATGTCTAAACATGTAAGCAAAGAAATGGAAATATGCTCAGGAATATGGCATGTTTGTGAGAGATGTAAGCCTAAATACTTGGCTCAATTCAAAGTTCTCCAAATCAAAGTTTATCCTACAAAGTCAGGTGTTTCTGTATTTCAGCTTAAGTAGTGGTGTAACATGGCAATATCTAAAAACTTTTGCAATTTGTTGAGCCCAACAACTTTAAAATAAATTAATTTTTTAAAGATTTTATTTATTTATTTGGCAGAGAGAGAGAGATCACAACTAGGCAGAGAGGCAGGCAGGGAGAGAGGAGGAAGCAGGCTCCCTGCTGAGCAGAGAGCCCTATGCAGGCCTTGATCCCAGGACCCTGAGATCATGACCTGGGCTGAAGGCAGAGGCTTTCACCCACTGAGCCACCCAGGCGCCCGAAAATTAATTTTAATGAAATTTTAGTCTGCGGGAACTGCACATTATTTTGAATTTTGTGCCTAGAGATGTGATTGAGATTTTATAATATACTAATGTAAATTGGCATAAGTCAATTCTCAAAATTCAATTGGCATTGCATATAAACTTCACCTAAAGGGAAAATAGAAGACTATTAACAATGGTTGTATCTGCATGATAAGATTAAACATAGTTTCTATTTTTTATATAGCTCTTTTTTTTTTATTTAGAGTGGAGTGATATTTTCAAATTAAGTGAATTAAAACCTTTTATTAAATGTTGCCTAAATATAGATATAAAACTAAATATAATTTGATAGTAGTCTAACTAAGATAATCAGTATATTATATTCTGGGAAATACACGTGCACAGAGGCCAACATGTAATGAGAAATGTCGGTTTGCAATGATGATTTTTGGAAGTGTCAATCACTATCGAGTTAAGATATTGAGCACTTATCTGTTAAACACTATAATCTTTAATGCCTCTTGTCTGTTTCTGAAATACTTTCCCCTACATTAAATCCCATAACCACTGTCCAGTTTCCAAAGCAAACAACTTATATCTATGAATAATATTTCTAGTGGATAACAATGATAATTATATGTCCCCTCCTGAAAATTTTAAGAAATTTGCTTTCGTTATTTTCTTTAAAGTGATGTCATCTTCCTCTCTAGAGGTATTCAAATTACTGTGTTTTTATGTCAAAGTGTAAAAGTTGTATTTCTACACTCATAATGACATACTCACACAGTTACACAGTACATGATGTAAAAATTATTTGAATATTAGTCTTCAAAATGTCTTTAGTGGTCTATTTCAAGTCTTATTCATTATAGCATACTAAAGAGAAAACAGAAATATATGTTACTGATCATTGGGATTTCATAAGGAAGATAGAATAATGGCAGAAAGAAACTTGGAAAGACTCAATCAGTTGGGAGATTTGCTGTTAGGAAGACCTTCCTTCTCATCCACTGGAGAACCATCCGGAAACCAAATCAAGAGATTCTATAGTTAATCTTTGCCACCCCATCTGACATGATCCTGGATTTTCTTGGGCACCTCCAAGTGTGGATTAAGGTCAATGCCAGTTTCTCTCCACTTCATGGTTCCCCCTATCTTCTTGGCCATGGATTGCAGAAGAGTATCTGGATGGAGGGCCATTCTGATTATTGGCTAAACACTTGCATTTATCAGTACCCTGGGGAAACAATCTAGCACACTGTATTACATTGCAATTAGTTTTAAAATTCTTTGCATTTAAACAAAATTATTGAAGTATTTCAGAAATTCAAATACCTAGATTGAAATGATTTTTCTCCTTATTTCCTCTTATTCACAAACCCACACACCTACCCTACTTTCTCATGGCCCTAACCTGGCTCCAACACCTATTGTGGCTTAAATAACTTCTACGTGTGTTGTTTTTTGTTTTATTTTTGTGTTTTTTGTAATCAAGAGAACTAGCTTCATATATATTATATAATATACACCTTTATTTTTTTTTCCGAGAAGCCCAATCTCATGGGTTCTTAGGATCTCAGTTGGACTGGCAGGAGAGTCCTGGGATGAGAAATACCTGGTTGCCTTTCCCAAGGCCCCTCCTCTCAAGACTCACTTGTAAAGAATCTGGCTCATACCGCCCATGAATCCCAATACTTTGGACACCTTTCCTCCCCACCCTTCCTTCCAGAGTCACAGTCCTGTGGTGACTCACCTCAGTTCCTAGGGTAGGGCTCTGGCCATAGGACCCTGTAGGGTAGGGAATGCCTGAGGCTGGAATGTCAGCATGAATGGCAAACGTTTGGGTTTCAAATCTAGCCTTCCAGGAGCCACAAAGGGCAGGGGTGGCAGTTTGGGTTTCTAGCCCTGAAGCCTGGTTTGCCAATCTGACATTTGCTAAAATCCAAGGCCAGACAAACATGCCACTCCATTCTAATATATAGCATATACAGCACGTGTATTTTTTTTATGTGCTTCAGCACTACAATGCAGCAGTTTTCTGTTAAGCCAGGCATTGAAAAGAATTGCAAAAATGTAAAACAGTGACATTATGTTCATCACTTTTGTTTGTATGTTTTGGAACATATAATTTATTTTTCAGAAAAAAAAATCCAAGTTGACACCCATTTTTCATTGATTCTCTATAAGTAGGTGGTTGCTCTTTGGATATAAAAATTGAGTAGGAAGTAGAAAACTGTAAGAAAACAAACAGTAACAGAAAAAGACACTTCATTCTCCCAGGTGAATAAATGGAAAATACTCCCCTCATCTTTTTCTTAGATCATTTTCTGTGTCTTTGAAATATATGTAAACCTTTAAAAGCTAAATAAAACCTCTTGCTAGCTTTAGAACCCAAGAATGTCTTCTTCAAGAATCTAGAATTATCTCTTTGATATGTAATCATCAAGAGACATAGAGACCCTATTAGTTCCTGATTTCTGTGGGAGGCTTGCTCCAACTTACAATACTATGTTTTCCCTTACATAAAGCCAATTACTTAATGGAGATGGTCAACCTAGATTGCCTAAAATCTAGGAGAACCTGTGGGTGGCAAAATGTCCTGTCAAGTCCTCTTACTTTAGGATGATTGTTCACCTTGAGGACAGTATGTAATGGGTTGCAGCTGTTTGATGATATAAAAGGGTGAGATTTCCTTCTGACTTGCCTTCTCTGAGTACATTGCCCAGATGCACTTCACATCCTGGCTTAACACTTATTCAATAATGAGATTATTTTCTTTCTCTTTTACGCTTGAAGAAGTTTTAGGGTTGGGGAGAGATTTTGTTTTTGTTACATTTCTCTAAAAAAAAAGAAAATCTTTATGGGATTTAAATGCAATCCTTTCCTGTTGTTTATTTTACAGGGATTTAATATTCTCAAATTTTAGAGGAGATATGTTGTAGCAGGAGAAAGTGGAGTGGGTAAAGATAGACTTTCAATTCCACAATGCTACAGCTGACTCTGTTGGCTCATCAATACTCAAAGGTACTTCTCTCTCTCTCTCTCTCTCTCTCTCTTTTTTTAAAATTTAATTTTATTTTTTCAGTGTTCCAAGATTCACTGTTTATCTGAAAGTTCCATTTCTTTTGCCTTTATGGTCCTTGTCTTGTTCATGTTGAACCTGATTTTCTGTCTTTTCTCTTCAGTCCTATCTTGAAAGTTCTCCTAGTTGTCAGATTCACCACATCTCCAAGTTTCCTTCACCCATATCCATGGATTGGAGTATGCAATCACCCTTACCCTATTAGCTGCTGATCTTAAATTGATTGCCCTCACTTTCCTGTGAATACCTCTTAGCTCATTTAGGGGGTATACATGACCTGTTTCCCAGCCTCAGGTGTCTATGGGGCCCATTTGCTTAGGTCTGCTTTTTTCTGCACAGACATTGATGCCACGCAGGTGGTGGTTGACATATCCAATCATCCGTCAGGGAGTTAGTTTGTTTAATTGTTCCTCTGACTGGGCTGACACCAGTGGGCTGACACCACTGTCATCTGGGTTTTATCCTCAAATCATTACTTTCATTGGGGAAACTGTTATCATTTTCTTCGGGAAATTTAATAATTTCTTGAAACTGTTAACATTTTCTTCTGAAACTTAATAATTTCTTCATAGTTTACATCTTTCTTTTAACTTCTCTTTTATTCTTTTTTTGCCACTTTTTTTTTTTTTTTCTCCAGTGAAAATTCTGGTCGCTCTGACTTTTCCCCCCCCAAACAAAAGATGTGATTTCTGTCTCTGAACACCAGGAAACTTACTTTTTATTATTAATATTCTTTACACAGTGTTGGCCTGTTCAATTCCATTCTAAATTTCAGTGGTATCTCTATTTTATAAAAATGTTTCCATTCCAAATATCTCATTTATTCTATTTAATGCTTTGTTCCTTTTGTGCATCATTACTTTCTCAAGGTATTCTCCATGTCACTGACACTAACTTCAGTGCTATTGGTTCAGTTCTATGGGCTTCTACTTCAGTTTATGTCACTACTGCTCTTTAATATTATTTAGTTTCTTCCCTATACTCTTCCAGATCACTTGTCATATCTTTTTCTGATTTTATCATAATAAGGATTATTTTACAGTGTCTATGTGGTCTGTGATATTTGTTAAAGACAAGTAAAATGACTTATACAAGTTGAATAAGTGTTGAATATTTTATTTAACTTATAAGTGAAAGAACTAGGAAGATAGAAAAATTGGTTCAAAGGCAATTTCAAAACATACGCATACATGCACACATACATGCACATATATGCCATTAGTGGCATTAAAATAAATTTATGATGGCCTGGGTAGCTTCATTGGCTAAGCGTCTGCCTTTGAGACAGATCATCATCTCAGGGTCCTGGGACTGAGTTGTGTAGTGGGGCTCCCTGCTCAGCAGGCAGTCTTCTTCTCCTCCGTCTGCACCCCCCACTCATGTGGGCTCTCTCAATCTCTCAAATAAATAAATAAAATATTAATAAAAATAAAAATAAATAAATTTACAAATTGATACAAATGTGTTAGTATTGACAGGGCAATAATCCACTGAATACCACTTGCCATGATTTGCATTTCTAAAGACAGTGAAAAGCAGAGATAATTCAGAAGAGTACAATAGACAGGACATTGAATACACTTTTGCTCATTTTTTGAAGCTTTTTACAATTTGGGAAAAAATTAAGAGCTGTTTGCTTTAATATTTTTAGTTTCTCAAAATAATAGTTCTTCTGAATATTTTTCATATATTTCCTTCTTGATGACCAACCCCTTCCCCTTTCTTGTCTTAAATATATAGGGTATAGTCCATGCAGCTTGGAATAGAAAAACATTAAGTAATAAAAATCATTTTCCTTTCATATTTCACATTAGTTAATTGAAATATCTATGTTATTTTTAACTGTGTTTGTGTGTGTGTGTGTAAGATTTTCTTTTTTTATTTGACAGAGAGAAACATAACTAGAGAGAGAACACAAATAGGGGGAGTGAGAGAGAAAGAAACAGGCTTCCTGCCGAGCAGGGAGCCCGATGTCGAGCTCGATCCAGGACTCCGTCTGGGATCATGACCTGAGTTGGAGACAGACACTTAATGACTGAGCCACACAGGAGCGCCTTAACTGTATTTTATGTTAATTTTACTTGAGTAGCTGTGAGAGGGAGACACAAAAGAGGAAAAATAATACCCTTCTATTTCTTATTTTTTAAATTTAAATTTTTTGAACATTTCATTCTTAATTAACTCACACCTAGTGTGGGACCGAAACTTAACACCCTGAGATCAAGTCGCATGCTACATTTGTTGAGCCAGCCAGGTACCCCATCCTTCTCCATATTTTCAATCAGTGTTTGACTTCACAATAACAGACAGCAGCCAACACAGGAATTTACCTTGTATTTCATATTTTTTACAAAGCTCATTTTACCACTAGCTTTTTAGTTGTTAACCACTGGAAGAGTAGTCTATGACTATACAACCATGGATCTTTGGTATCAGCAAATTTCTATTTTATTAGGGTCAGTAAAAATTACACAAAAGGATACCATTAGAGTTGAGGCACTGAAACCACGCCCCAAAGGATTAATGAGGGTAAAACTGCCTGAAATGTAAAGCTTGTTTTCCAGAGACCTTTTTCTCCCTAAGCAGCTCTTGTTTCTTTTTTAGGCCCCACTAACAAATACATTGGCAGTCTCAGCAGAAGCCGGGTCTCAAGGTCAACTGAGAAGTTTCTAGCCTATAACGAGCAAGGCCCTACGTTCCTTAGTCTGAATGGCCTTAGACCACAGAATAGCCCCACACTGTCCACTGGCAGACCAAGAACTTGCCAGCCTAAAGCAGCTCCAGCCCAGTCACCTACTCAACATTTGCACTCAGGAGCCAAGGTGTCTCTGACAATTACTTCTGCTTTATTATAATGTTCAGATCTCCATCCTAGGAAGACCACACTCTTTATTAACATGACAAGGGATGACGGGGTGCACGTATAGGAGTGCCTTCTAAATGTGCCTGCATAAACTTATACCCACTTTTACATGTGATGACAAAGTTCCCCTTTCTAAATAGTCATCCTAGACTCTAATTAGAAGAATCCACTTGCCTTTCTCAGGGAGTCGTGACTTCGGAAATTATTCCCTGTCATTTCCTTATTTACTGCAAATAAGGTTACTTTGTAAAACAGTTCCATGTCTTGTAGCCTCTATGGGTAACTCACTGAAGAGTGGAGTCCTGTCAGTCTGGTTATGAGTTGGAAACTGTCTTTCAGGGATGCATGTAAGAAATATCTTTTCATTTAAAAATAGCAATTCTCTTCTTGTTTAAGTCACAGGTCTTCAGGATTGACAACTCTGATTACTCCTAATGACGAAAAGTACCCATGTGTTTCCAGAGAGGAGAGGATCATTCAGATACTGAGGGAAGGCAGTATCTATAATTCCTTAGCTATTGAATAAGTGTTGGAGGACAGCCTGTGGATTTGAAGAGGGCACAGAAATTAATTCAATGGATCACCCTTCTGTAGTACAAGTCTATGTAATTCTTCTCTTTCCCCCTACCCACTCCAAATTACTTTAATTCAGTCCATGACTAGAAATATATTTGCAAGTAAACACAGTCTACAGATAAAACAGATTTATTCAACTGTACTGCACATTTAATATCTGCTCTACCAAAATATTTATATGCTATCTGAGAAAAAAACACTCACAGGAGTTGTTTTAAAAGCTTTGAATCATGATGTTGTGAAACATTTGGATTATGTGAATTAAAAAATATATAAATTCAAGAAGATGAAATCCCAAAAGCCATTCTCCTTACCCTAAGTGTTTTCCAAGATTCATAAGCAGAACAATGTAAATATAATACATTTAACTATGGATGAGCATCTCTTAAATTTTTTCAGGAAAGAAGAAAATAACTCAGGGTGATTTGGGACCATGTAGTAGCAAAGGAATCACAATCAAATATTGCCTGTTCAAAATCAAATGGGAAAATTAATTTACACATACACAGATATGCATACACACCAAAGAATATTTGAAAAATTCCTACAGAATCCAATTTGTTATTGCAGAAGATGAAAAGTGTAATCAGATTTTACTCTTCAAACATGTATTTTTACACTGTTCTTTTATACATATTTAGAACTAATGATCTAAAATTATAAATATGATTATTAAAATACTTCTACATTCTATTTCATTTAACTTTGATTAATCATTTGAACAAAATATGTAGATGACTTTAGGTAAAATAGGAATCATATACAAAGTTACAGATAAAGGTCAATAAAAACACAAATATACATACATGAACACACACTCACAATCACATTTATGTGGTTTGCCTCCAATTCTACTATAGAAGTGGCAACACAAATTGAAAAGGTGCCCATAATTGTAGAAACAAGCTCTTCAGAACAGCATATGGCACTTTAATTCAAATTCACTGTAGGGTAACAAAAATGCCTTATAATGGATTATATTGGAAATGGAATAGGTATCTGAGGGTGTTTAAGTACAGGGAAATACTTTTGGATAAAAAAGATACAGCTATACTTAAACACATGAGCAAATACTGAATATATTTCCCCTTGGGGGGGGAATCCTAGGAAAATTTTACTTTTATTATTACACATTTATATACACTTATTTCCTTTAAATTCTGTTTTCTTACTTTTATTCTTTCTCTCTTTTTGTCATTGTCACCAGGCATACTTCTAGGTGCTAGGGACATAGCACCCTCCCTCAGGAGGTGCTTACTCTGTCTGCCAATAACTAAGATTTGTGTGAATCCAATAATTGAAGACATAAAACAATAGTAACATAAGGTGGTTTTTCCTATAATAAAAAGTGCAAGTGAAGCTACAAGTATATTATTTAAGGTTTCTATACTTTTATCTTTATATGAAAAGGGAGGTTGGCCTCTGCCTCATGAACCTGGCAGAGATACTATTGGCTCTACTTCAGGAAAACACCATTATATGTACATGTAATTCAGGTAATTATAAGTATAATATGCAGGTGATGATTTATAATAATAAATAGCCATATAGCCTTATACAACTCCAAACATTATGCTAAAAGTAACCTGTGAATGCAAATAGAGATTCATATTTTCCAACTGGTTGAGAAAAACATATAATCATAATAAATTGGGAACTGTCACAAAACCATACACAAAAAAACAATTCAGTTCTAATTTTCTTTATGATATCTTTAAGCTACCTATATTGAAAAGAAAATTACCTGTTTTCCTGATTAAAATATAGTTTCCTAGGCCCTACTCTAGATTTAAAGAGTCAATATTTAACATGATTATTAACAGTATTAAATACTGAAAACCACTTAGCTAAACTCTGGGAGTTTATTATTTTTTTATTTTTTTATTTTTTTTTATTTTAAGATTTTATTTATTTATTTGATACAGAGAGACACAGAGAAACACAGCGAGAGAGGAAACACAAGCAAGGGGAGTGAGAGGGAGAAGCAGGCTTCCCGCAGAGCAGGGAGCTGGATGCGGGGCTCTATCCCGGGTCTCCGGGATCATGACTTGTGCCGAAGGCAGTCGCTTAACCAACTGAGCCACCCAGAGCCCCTATTATTTTTAATATTAATATTATTATTTAAAATTGTTGGGGATCTGTGACTGATTGTTCTCATAATAGATATTCCAAATAAAGTGTTGCACCCATTTCAGAAATATAGTCCCATTTCAGCAATAGATGTGAACTTTTTTTTTAATGAGTTAAAAGAAAACCCTCAATTCTCTACAACTAAACTGTGACTCTCTTAACTAAACTAACCCTAATCAGGGTGCCTAGATGGCTCAGTCAGTTAAGAGTCTGCCTTTAGCTCAGGTCATGATCCTGGAGTCCTGGGATCGCCTCCCATTGGGCTCCCTGCTCATCAGGGTGTCTGCTTCTGCCTCTGCCCCTCACCTCACTTGTGCTCTCTCTCCCTGTCTCTCCCAAATAAATAAAATCTTAAAAAACAACAGCACTAAATCTAATCGGATTCATTAGAATATTATATTGCAACGTGTGATCCTACTTAGGGAACTAAGGTTAGAATTTTCACTCTTCTGTTCTTTTGATAATATAGTCCCCAGGGATACCTTTTTTCCCCATGATTCTAATCTTAAAGTGCATACTTGGTCAGGCAGTTGAACTTCCAAAGTCTATGAAGGAAGATAGCAGTGGTTATGGTTCTGCTAACCAAGTAGGTAGTATTGAAGTACCAGTCATTGCCAAATGTAGTAACTTCTTCAGTTGGCATCTCTTTTTAAGATATTTACACAAAAGGTGCATATTTCTGTATTAACTGTTTGGAGCACATAATATTGGTTTTCAGATCCATTGTCAGTTGTTAACTTTCCTATTACCTGAGCTTCAGGAAACATCAAAAGATGTTCTATCTGGGTTCGGTTGCTCTTGACCATGACATTTCCAAAAACAATGTGTCAAAGTTCTATGTAACTATTAATTATGGTTTTCTTATTAGCTGAGAAAAAGCTAGAAAGATGCTAGCAAGCACCATTGAATACAATCATCATAATTTCTGCAAATTGACCTTATCTCTATCATTGGAATTTATCCTTGGTAGTTGAAAGGCATGTATATATTTCCTTACGAAGTAGAAACTAAGGTACGTGCCAAAACAACCTCCTTATCGTAATCTTGGCATAGAGGATATGGCAATTAATTGAGTAATCTTTTTAAATGTAGTTTTCATGTTTTATCCATGTGATTTCAGCAAATCAAAAAGTACCTCCCTTTTTCTGGGTTTTCCCTGAACAATACTATATCTAATATCCTACAAAGTTGTCTCCTAGTAGCCATCTGGAAGAATGTAATACCAATGTTTTGAGATTATTCCTTATTTTTAATAATGTTTGCATTGAACATATTTCTAGACTATGCCATGAATATGTCATATGCCACTTATTCTCCATTATGGATTCTGGAAATATTGGTTAAACTACATACCAATGTTTTTTGAGCTTTGATTCAATCTGTTTTGAACATTACTTGATAAGAGAAAAAATATATCTGGAGGCCACTTGGTTAATGAAGGTCATGGACATTTACTTAATGGAAAATATTTAAGGAGATTATTATTTATTATGAAAAAAATGCTCAAGTAGTCAAATATAAAAAGTCACAAATATCAGGATCAGATGATTTATGGTAATGTCATTTTATAAAATCATTACCTCTGATTTAGAGGTAATGATTTTATAAAAAGCTGAAAAACAAAAAAATGTCTGAAACAATAAAATATTGTACAAAAATCATAAATACCTATTATTAACTTTTTGGTTCTTTCTTTTCTTTCTTTTTATTTCTTTATTTTTTCTTTATTTTATTTTTTTTTTCGCTTAGAACTGCTTTAATTAATATGTAAATCCAAACCATCGGTCAACAAGACTGTCAGAGGAGGTTATGACTACCACTACAGACTCCCTCCCAGAGTTAGGTCACCTAAGCTCAAGTGCATAGGAAGGGCCTACAGAGACCCATTACCACCAAAACAAAAAATTACTATCTTAGGAAAAATAGAGAGCAAGTTTACAATTAAAGAGTTTGATTTTGAGACACAAAGAATGCATTCCTCTCCAAAACGAGTTTCCTCCGATACCAAAGATTTGTTTTATGGAGAAGATGTAGTTTGTACCTTCTAACAGAAGTGCTCTGAAGGCCCCATCAAAGATGAGGGAAAACACTGGGTGAATTCTGATCGGTAGGTGTCCTCAGAACGGCACGGTCCAGCTGGGCTCACAGGGCCCAAGAGCTCCCCCAGGTCACTCTAACAGACCCGGAGGCCCAAGGCCCGAGCCAAGAGCTGCTTGTGCAGCTGGGCCATGTGGCTAGGCTGTCCTGGTGGGTCCGTCACAGATTCGTCTCCTCGCACACTCTGACGGGGATGTTGTAGTGCCGGTCATCTTCGGTGATGAGCGTCACCACCGGCCAGTCCGGGGGTGGATCCGTGGGGTAGACAGTGATGAACTCTTCCGTGCTGTACTTGGAGAGCCGGTACACCTGAATGGTGTGGCGCACAGCATAGGCAAGAAGGAACATTTCAACCTGTTCAAGGCCACTGGTGTGTCCCACCTGGTTAGATGCTTCCTCAGCACCTTCTTCCGTAGCAACGTGAGGGACTTCTCAATTTTATAAACCAGGCCTTCACTCTTCACCTCAAATTTCAGTCCAAGTTTCCACTGCTTGATCCAGTTGTATTTGCTTATGAGTTTTTCAGGTACCAGCCTGAGCTCGGTGTCCTGCAGCCAGGAGGGCAGTGCCCCGGCTGGCTCATCGCCTAGACAGTGTGGCCCTCAGGGCGCAGTAATTATTTCCGCGGATGCACTTGAGGGAAGTGAACTTCTGATGCACCTCCTCATAGCCCTTTCTCATACATCTGTTTTTTTGTGTATTTCCCCTCCATTCTTTTTTTGCAGTAGTCCATGAGGTCCATTTCAGGAGCTATACTTAATCTGGTTTCAGATAACCCTCTTTCATGTGTAAGTAATTCTTTCTCCTTTTCTATTTCATTCGCATCATGATACTTGTCCTCATGCTGGGCTGGGCCGGGAATGGTGGTCCGCTGCTGCCCCTGGCTGCTGCCTTCCGGCCCTCCTGCGCCGCTGCTGTTGCGGGCCCGGAGACACAGCCCCCACTCCCAGGCCAGCTTCTCCGCACCGCTCCCTCCAGGCCACTCTCTGGGCTGGGGCATAGTGCCCCAACTCATGGGGCCTCCACAGCTGTTCAGCCGCCTTGGAGCCATGGCGGGGGGCCCTCCCATCAGATCGCCCAGCCTTGGCTGTCCCAGTTCTACAGCCCCAACATTTTGGTATATTGCTAAAATGAAAGTCACACACTGTATCCAGATTTTAACAGACTTTCTCCTGGGAACATATTACAGATAATAATGTATACCCCCAGATTGTGAATTTCAATTATTATATAACATCTCAGTCTTTATATGTACCGCAATTATTTAGATAATTTGTCTTGACTCTGTATATGTTTCTGACGTTTCCCTCCTATCATGCATCATGAGGTGAGAATCACCATTTTAAAATGGTTTGTATGTTCTTTAGAGTAAATCTCTGGATACATTTTTTGCCAGTATACTTATTGCCACAAAGGGTTATTTGACAATTATTTTCAAATTAGTCTTCAGAGAAGGGAGTAGCATATTAGGAAATCAGAAACAACAGAGTTGCTTACAAAAACTTAATTATAAAAAAATCAGACAAAATTTGATTTAATATATTCTCTACACACTAGGTATTATTTGCTAATTTAAAGTATTTAATTTTGGTTTATTTAATACAGATTTGCTAATTTAAGGTAATATATTTTATTGTATTTATTAAATTATATCTTAATCTAAGTTTCTTAGGAAGTGGAAATCTAAGTTTCCAGGACAAACATCTCTGGTGCTGACATCTCACTGATCAGAATTTCCGAAAACATAAGGAGTAACCAGGGGACTAAAGGACAAGAGGAGGGTGGCCCAATGTAGATGCACTTTATCAGAGTGGATGCCACTGTAAGTGAACAATTGTCCCAACCACAGACACGTACCATGGTGACCATGAAAACAATGTTTCACTTTCCTCCTTATACCACCCTACTTAAGCATAGGTAAAAGCCACAAAATTGTGATGGCATTGAATGTTGTTTGTCTCACCACACACCTCCTTCATGGACACCCTCATTGTTCTTCTGCTTGTTACTAATTCAGGTACAAACTCATACCTTGAGGATCTGTTTTCTAGGACCATTTCTGATACTGTCTTTGCATAGGTTACCTACTAAGTAGAGCTTAAACTAAATGACATGTATGCTCTTACCTCATTCAAATGTAAATTTCAAGGTGTAAGGGTCAAGGGTAAAATTCAAGCTGTTCACAGTGTTACACAGTTCCAATGAAACTGCATAAAATGCATCTCAGGACTTTCATTAGAAGAGAAAGGAGCAGTATCTGTCCTTGGGTTCTCATTCCCTATTCATCCTGCATGGCATGAAGCCTACACAATCTCAGAGTATGTATGTGTGGACACTAAGCATGTTCTCACAGTGATGCCAAAAGAAACCCTGGAACAAGAAGCTTGTGGCACTGAAGCACGGTGTGGGATGCCAGGTGGTGACTTGGCAGTTGGAGCCATAGAGAGCTACTGACTGTGGCAACATCTGCTGCAAGAGATGAGTGAGGAAGAGGGGACCAGAAATGGCACAAGAGGGGTCTCCTACAGGTAGTCTATAAGTTGAAGAGTTCTATATTGCAGAACCAAGAGCTGAACCAGGGCTACCCTATGCTGACTATGACCAATGTACATCACTTTGAAAAATTTGTAAAATTTGTAAAGCTCATCCCGAGGCAGTCTCTCTTTGGGATGGAGCGAAGTGGTCCAGTTATATAAATGCATCATTAAAGATCTCTTTCAGGGGTATATTCCAAGTACTTGTGGAGAAAAGTGAAGAATGATGGCTGCATTGAAGAGTTCATTTAAAAAAAAATAATATATATATATAGTTTCCACAAACACGAGAACAAGATCTCCAGAAGAAAGATGGGAGGTGACGGAACAAAAGAAGAACCTTAGCAGGAAGTCTTGGACGATGGCAGAACTTTTTAAGAGTAGGGTACATTCTCAAGCAATATTATGTTAATAGATAGAGGAGTCCTGCCAAACTACTAATCTGAATTTTTATTTTCTGAGCGAATGATATTACACAAGAGTTAGATCTCTCAATATTCAGAGGACTGAAGGACAGAATCAGACATTACAACTGGTGAGAGAGCACAAACTTAAATTTAATCAGTGTAAAGTTATGGGCAAAAGAGAAATGCCTAGAGAAGGAACACATTTTTAGCAGCTTCACCATCCTTGATGCATTTGCTCATAAAATAAAATAATCTATCCCGCTTTTGAGGCAAAACATTATATGATTAACAGAAGTAATCTGTTCTCTTGAAAATCCTGTTAACCATGATTTATATCTCTCCATTAAAATTTCCAAAACTTGTTTATGATTGAGGAGTTCTCACCAGACCTAATTTGGCCTTTTAGCACATAGCTAGTCTATGTAGGTCAAGCGGAGTACGTCTTTCCTCTTTCACAGCAATGGGAGAAGTCCGCTTCAGCCTTGTTTATAATGAGGCTGAAGTGGGGACATTTATCATTCACTTCAGACCCAGTATCAGTTGGAATTGGAATTTTCTCAGTGTAAGATTTCCCTACATAAGTGTAAATTCCCGTGGTGGTATCAGAATAATATTTTTATTCTTTTATTCTCATTAAATAGCAATTCACATTGCTATGAAACCTGTCTTAGGATAGGCTCTCATGGCCCGTTGCCATGATGATGTTCAGTCAGATGACTTAACCTGTCAACCTTGTATTACTAACCCACATATATTTCAGCTCGAATCTAAAATATAGACTGCCACCATTCATATGTCCATGTGACATATTAGCACAAAGAACAAAGGCACATTAATATGAGGAGGAGACACAGTTCATAGAGAGAAAGCACTGGCTCGTGTTGGCTGAGTCCCATGGGAAACAGTGAGGGAAGGCGAGTGCAGGTGAGAAGCACGGGTGACTGCAGCTGGAAGAGAAACCGTGGCAAGCAGGACAGAAACACCTGGATTCTCTCCCTTGAGTGTTATTATCACATGTTAAAATATTTTTTTTCAAACAAACTCATCCCATTTGCCAATTATTATATGATTTCAGTAAGTTTAGGTTCTCTTTCTTCTCTCTTTCCTTCAAAGTGTTAACTATTAGATTTCTTCATCATCCACTAGTATACAACTCACACTTGTTCATATTGTCCATTTGAAGCCTCCTACCTATTCTTTTTCAGTCTAATTTCACTCCCAGGGGGTGGTAGCACAGGCAGAGAAACACTCACCTTTTTGCCCTTTAGGGCATGGTTGTGTATGTCAATGCCATCCCCTCCCTTACCCACAGAGGACTGGGGGTTTGGTTACATCCCCAGGGGCTAGAATGAGTGGCTTCACTGACAGTGTACACTCCAGTGTCACTCCCTCATTTGAGTGGTCCTTCACACAGACCAGGCACATTCACGGGAAGATGAACAGCTGTCAAGGATTGTCATCCACCCCATGCTGTGGTTTTCCAGGAGCAAAGATTCCATTTCCCACTTGATGTAAATCTGAGAAGATTCCAGCTAGAAGCAAAGAGCTTCGATGTCTGGCATTAGGACACAGAGTGGTCTTTTCTGCATAGAGGACTGGGACTTCAAGGAAGAAAAGACAGTTGTGATAAAGAGATGGAAAACAACAGCAGTGACAATGCTGGAGCCCCTGTGATCATTGGCACTGTGAAACAGAACCCAGCAAGCTCCCTGTTTTTAATGGTGATGTGATTCCTTGCTCATTGCAAGAAATTCCTTCATAAGTGATCTTGAGTTAGGGATACCTGGGTGACTCAGTTGGTTAAGAATCTGCCTTTGGCTCAGGTCATGGTTCTGGGTTCCTGGGATTGAACTGCGTGAACTCCCTGCCTAGCAGGAAGCCTGCTTCTCCCTCTCCTTCTGCCCTGATTCCCCTACCCCTGTTCTTGCTCATTCTGCTCCCTTTCTCAAATAAATAAATAAATAAATAATCTTTTTTAGAAAAGAGATCTTGAGTTAAATACATTTCTTAGGCTTTATATTCCATATATTAGCATAATAATCATATATTAACATGATAAGTTATATCAGATATTTGAAAAAGGATCTCTAGATTAAATTTAGCTTCCTCCCATTAATTATAGAGGAATTATATTGATTAAAATTTTTTTATGAATCGCCAGGATAAGTTGTTGTTATAATATTTTGCACCTATTCCAGCTAACGTTTATTTTAGCCAGTATAATCAAGTCCTAAATAATTGGCTTAAATACATCTAGTATTCATTCAAAATCTCAAACACCTGAAAAATAGTATGTTGCAAGGAAAAAGTTATTAGTAAAACAGTGAATTTATCAAATTGTTACAACTATCACCCTATTTTCATTAATTGAAAAAATGATCCATATCTTAATTTTAACTAATATTTCATCTGTTTATGAGAAAAGTCTCATACATTCCCTCACTATCATACTTTCCTTCACTGTCATTGGGATGTATTTTGTTTCAAACTGTGTGCATCAATTTTTATGTTAATTACTATATCATAATCTGTACTCCTTTTTAGAACACATTAAATTAACATTCCAAAATGTAACAGGTACACTGTTAAATAAAAGTACATGTGTTAGAGGAGATCACTGAGAGGACATGACCACTAGTTGACTTATTAGCTAGACCTGGGCAATCAGAGGCTCCTTACCATCCCACCCCTCTCCTTAGAATTTGGGTTCTGCTCGCCTTCCCTGCCCAGAAGCTGCCTCAAGGACATAACCTCAAAAGAGTGAAGCAGTGTTGAGACCATCTGGATGGTACTTGTGACTGAACCCAGTTAAGGCCTCTATACAAACTTCTTAAAGATTCTGGTGGATGGGTGGGTAGTGATCTACTCTTTCTGCAGCTGCCCAAGACAAGCCTCATATATAAATTTCCTTGCTTGTTCAATATGCCACCAACCAATCAAAGACCACAAAGAGTGGTCTTTCTCTTTCTTTAGCTCTCCCTGGCTCTCTCCAAGGTCAGTTTCAGATTATACCTGGGAAATTTCTTAAGAGCTTGTGAATCAACATTTGGTAAACTGGTCAGGAGATCAAAGAAATGGACCTTGGGAATGAGGCATTTGTGGGGGATAATCTGAGTTGGCCATTGGCCTCTGTGTGGGGAAGGGTGGCCCTTATGACAGATGTGTGGACCACAGTGTGATATGGGAATGCCCTGGCAACATCAACCAGTTTGATCTGCTTGTTGGGTCTGGTAAAAATAACCCAGAAGAAAATGTGTTTGACCTAATTGCTGCAGTGACCCTACATGAAGAGATGACCAACAAACCAACAGTGTGTTGACTGGCCTGTGGAAAGCCTTAAAACCTGAAAAACAGTTCAGATGTTCCCCATCTATGCCTATCATCCTTCCTGACCCATCTACTCCCACAGAGGCCTCAGAGATATTGTCCTATTCAGGGTAGGTACTTCCCATAACCTGAGTATATGTAGGTCAAGATTATCTCCAGGTGAGGGTCACTGGAGATGATCAGAAGCCTCATGTTAAGGCCATTACTTACTGGTACTCCAGAAATAAACAAAGGAGATAGCTCTGATGGATCCTGGAGATGAACATAGTCTAGTACACATAACCCTTAGAAGCTTTCTGGCCCCCTCAGTGCCACCGGTGCTTACAGAGGACAAAGAGTTATGGTCAGGAAGGTCCTTTTTACACCGAAAATTGGACATACACCTAGTAATGTACTTTATTTCCTCTGTAAGGCCAGAGAACATATTGGGCATTGATATACCACAAGGTCAAATTCTGCAAACCTCTATCAGTGACTTCTACCTCTGGGTTAAAGTAGTTAAACCAGTGCTGAGGGGAAGTACCAACTGTGTAGAATGGTTACTGACAAATAATATAAACTGCCTAGAGGACATAAGGAGACAGGGGACCCATTCAAGAACTGCAACAGCCTGGACTGGACGATAAAAAACCAGATGACTCATGGTGGATGACAGTGGGCTACCAGGAACTAAGAAGGGAGCAGAAACCCTACAACCCCATAGAGTAACAGTTTCTAGTGCTGTGCATGGCATTCCTTTATGTAGAGCTTCTCTCGTAGCAACCTGTGGAGCAGCCAATGGGCTAAGCTCCGAGCAGCATGGCTAGTGACTTCTCCTGAGTCCTGGCTGATAACCCTATATGCTGAGAGTTAGACTACTCTAAAAGGATTAGCCTCAGTGTTGAACAATGGAAAGCTGAGGGGTGGATGATCATAAATAAGCCCCTATAGGGTCAAGATATGAGGAAAAACATTGGGTTCATCTGCAAGAGACTAAGACAGTGCTCACTTCTTCATGTCTCAAATCATAATGGCACTGGACATCCCCTGGTTTTTAGGCTGCCGATGTTTTAGCTCAATTATGAGTCTATCTACTGACCGTGAAGTAGATATTGCAGATTGGATGCATAGAAACAGTGGCCATCACAGTGCCCTTGTAAGATAGCATATTTCCAACAATGCTGGATTGCTCTTGAGGTACAGCAACTTGGTTAATGCAGTAACAACATGTCTAGTGTGTTCTAAACAACACCCAAGGCCAACTGTCAAAAGAATCTGGGGTTATCCATTAGCACTCCCAGCTGGTGTGGGATTGGCAAATTAATTATATCAGCCCCTTGCCTCTTAGTGAGATTTCTAAATATGCCTTGGTTGTGGACACTAATGCTCAACCTAGTCCAAGTTTTCCCCTGACATCATGCTAATTAGTCTGCTATCACTAGGGGTTAAAGAAACTGAAATTGTGTATGGATACCCTAATTGAACACATAGTAATCAAGAATCACATTTTAGAAATCATAATGTGCAAGACCAGGTAAAATAACATGTCATTGAATGGAGGTTCCATCTCCACTATAACCCACAGGAAGCAGGGTTTGTGGAAAGGAAAAATGGAATATTAAAGCAATAAATTAAATTGTGAACAGGTAAAACCACCTTGTCTGGGCAGACAAAAGTACTATCTCAGGCTTTAATACGTTTGAATGATCAACCAGTTTGCCCCCTATGCCAGATGGGGGACCCTTGCCAAGAAACACAGCACCATAAAGGTGTGGAAGACACAGAGAATCAGCATTGCCTCAGTTCTCATCATAGATTGACACACAATGCTGCAGAGAACACCCAAGTGTCATCACTCTTGGAAAAGAAATTATCAACTAAGATTTGCAATGGGATGTATCCCTAGCCAACAATGTTGGTATACACAGATGGACAGATGTGTCAAATTCCTCAAGCTGCAGCCCTATCACCATCTAAAGATCAGGCCACAAGTGGAATTCTTGTAGAGGAAGAAGACCTACCCATAAAAGTTTCTATCACATAGGTTTTTTCAGCCTTAGACTTTTGCTGTTCCTGTGATGTTCTATCACCTGATGGCAATACCTTTCTACTGTGGGCACACTCGTATGCCCAACAAAATGATCTACTGAACTTTTGGATATGGGGGCAACTGCTGCCTCACTCTAACTCTTTGGGATTTCCATGTTGGGTATCACCTCTCTAGGAAAAGACCAGAAGGCCCTTAAGGGAAAGGACCAGAAGGCCCATAAGTAGTACATTAAAGAAGAATAAGGTAAGGCTAAGACTCTTAGTTCATCTGGTTTACTAATACTGATCCAGAAAACTGACCTGTAGCATATAATGTTAATAACACTGGACATGAGTATTCTTTCTCTGCCCAACAAACTATAAAGGAGTCTATCAAATTGCTGACTAAAAAGGTCCTGGAAATACCACTATTAGAGCCATGGATGGCTATGCTTAGGTCTGGGAATGGCTTACTCCATGTTATGGGTATTTGGGCACGTGGCCACTCCTATTTTGGGAATAGAAAAATCCCTCTGAACAGAATCAACCCAGTTATAATGGAAACATTGGATGAATATCACTGTAGTCATTATGTTCCATTAATGGAGACTAGCTGATGTGACATTGACTGGTTGCACTGCCCAGATATTTATTTGATAGCACTAAATGGAATCCAATGCTTGTGTGGCACAAAATGTGGTTTCTATCTGAGTGGTTGGACCATCACACCCATGGTTTTTCCGAGGATGCAGAGGTAGAATTTGCTCCACAATAACAATGGCTGTCAAACTTTCTCTTTAAAGCCAGGTAGGCACATTCTGTCTTTCACTGGTATGATCATTTGCCTGCCATATTTGTTCCCTCCATTGCCTTAGAGGATGTTTCAGCCCATACAAAATGCTTACCAAACTTACTCACCAAGCTTTGAGTAATAGCCAACAAAGTTTGTCTTTATTGAACACTGAAATGATAATTCTAATTCTAATTCTAATTATTCTTCTTCTTCTTCTTCTTCTTCTTCTTCTTCTTCTTCTTCTTCTTCATCATCATCATCATCTTTAAAGATTTTATTTATTTGTTTAACAGAGAGAAACACAGCTAGAGAGGGAATACAATCGGGGGAGAGATAGAGGGAGAAGCAGGCTTCCCACTGAGCAGAGAGCCTGATGTGGGGCTCAATTCCTGGACTTTGGGATCATGACCTGAGCCGAAGGCAGACACTTAATGACTGAGCCACCGAGGTGCCCTCACTGAAATACTTCTAATGACAAAAGCTGTCCTCCAAATTAGGATGGCCTCACACGGTGACACCTATGCCATCACCTTAACCTAATGTTGTCTATCCATACTTGATGAGTCTGCTAATGTATTATCTTTATTAAATCACATAAAGATATCTATGAATGCCATGACTGATCCAACCTTCAGCATAGGGAATTTAATAAATCATGATTCAGATCCTGGATCTTGGTTGAAAAAGTTGTCACTAATTTTTGGACATTTTTTTTTTTTTAGGATTTTATTTATTTATTTGACAGAGAAGAACACAGCTAGAGATGGAATATAAGCAAGGGGAGTGAGAAAGGGAGAAGAAGGCTTCCTGCTGAGTGGTGAGCAGGATGCTGGGCTCAATCCCTGAACTCAGGGATCATGACCAGAGTCAAAGGCAGGTGCTTAAGGACTGAGCCACCCAGGTACCCCAGGACATCATTGTCTTAATCCTTGTTTTCTCTTACATGTGCCTCCAATGTAGCCAGACAGCGACTTCTATGCTAATGAATCCCCTTGCTGACTGCTCAAGGCACATTTTAGGAAAGGGGGCATGTGGGATTATAAGGGCCTGTCATGAGGGGTAGAGTGTTGAAGGTGATTGTGAAGAGGAAGTGACAGCCAGTTGACCCTTGAGCTGGCTCCAGGCAATTGGAAGCACTTTACCACTATCCCTATCCTTGGAATGTGGGTTCTGCTTGCCTTCCTTGCTCCCAGAAAAGTGCTCCAAGTATATAACCTTGTGATAGTGTTGTGATATTAAGGCCATGTGGACAGTATATGTGATTGAACCCAGTATAGACTTCTAGATAAACTTTTAAGTTTAGGAGGCAGTTGCTGAGATCTATTTGTCTTGTAGCCATCTAAGACAGGCCTTGTTTTTAAGTTTCCTTGCTTGCTAAACCAGCAACCCACCAACACAGAGTGGCCTGCTTCTTTCTTTCATCTCTCCCCACCCTCTGATTATAGGGCCTCTTTCCCATTACCTGCTAGGAGCTTTCAAACCCACAGTGTGTTTTATGCTATTTTTCTAGATAGAAAAAAAAATATATGAGAACAAAGACTTCTTACTCTCATACTGGATTATACAAATAAAATACATCAAAAGAAAGGGAAAATTACCCCCTCCTTGTATAGTAGAATAGCTACTAGGAAGGGTTTGATCCAGTCATCTGATCATGTGCTCATCCCTGAATCTGTCACAGAGGTGGACAATGGGCATCAGGGCACTGGCACCTTGATTGAAGGTTTGCTAGAAGAATATCCTGCTCAATGAATGTAAAAGTGTTCTAACAAATTGAGGGTGATTTATACAGACACAGATGTAAAAGGGGAAAATGTTGGACAGCCAAATGATAATGGTGGTGTTTAGTCAGGCAACTTAACCATCTTGTGCCAGAGCCAATTGTCTATCTACATAGTTGTGCAAGAATGTAGACTGTGGACCACCACCACCACGGATTACTGAAATAGTACACTGCCTTAATGAATAAACACACATTATAAACTAGAAGAAGAACTATTTCATGGAGACAGAACACTGCTGCCTCAGATAAACATACAAAGTACATATTCATGTCATGTCTTTTCTCTTCAATAATAGGGATGAACCCCCCAAAAAATGAATCTTGGAACACTGAAAAAATAAATTATTATTAAAAAAAAAAAAAAGAAAAGTAAAAGAATGCAGAGGTGGAGCCAGATTGGGATGGCAGGAGAGAGCAGTACTCAGTGCATGACTGGAATAGAATTAATTGTTTCAAAGAAGCTAAGATTAAGAACTCCATGACTCTATGAATGTAAATAAGTATATAGGTACATATTTTATGATCGAATAACAGCTCAATTTTAACTGTAGAGAGAATAATTTAAATAGGACAATAAAAGAATTACTTTTCCTCCAAATTTTAAGTACTATCTGAATCACCAGGCAGTCTGTATTTTGTATTTCCTAGAGGACAGAGCATATACTTGATGAAGACACTTTCATTCCTGGGGCTATTGGCAAAGTTAATATTCTGGCTTTAGAAAGAGCGAGCCCAGAGATAGTTGATCATATAGGAGAAGAAAGGGCCACCTACTCAGTAACTCATTTGCCCTTACCTAATTCTCTCTATGTAAGTTATACCCCCTCCACATATATATGTATTTACATATGGAAACATACAGTTGAGGCCAACACACTTCTTTCAATATCAAACAACATACTGTATAGAGAGTGGATAATGCACATCAAATAATATATTCCTATGTCTTTTAGTTTTAAGACTGCTTTTCTTTCGTTCTATTTGACCTTATATCTCATAGTCACAACATTGCCATGACCAGCAAATGGTCCTTTTTTATTGCTATAATCATTGAGGCTATACCATATGCTTTCTAACGGATGAACATGAAAAAAGTAAAACTAATCATTTAAATTAGTTTCAGGGATACTGTTCTTGGCATAGAATAGACTTCATGAATCTTTTGCAGCTATTTCAACTTGTAATGTACCAGCTTCTATAGACTTAATTCTCAACCTATCCTATATTTTCTTGACCTTGAACACTTATTAACATTTTATGATTCTGGAATAGTACTTACTCTATAATAACCACACTCATTTATGATCTATTATAATAATAGATTATACAATTATTTTATAGGATAATATATTAAAATCCTCTGAATTTTTAAAAAGCTTCTGAACACAATGTGATTAAGTCTAACAAGGTAAAAGAAATGACCCTGTTACATTTGCTTAAACTTGAGCTTATCTCAACAAAAGGGATACCGAACTCAGCAAAATCCATCACCAAAATGACCCCTCCTCTCCAAGGCTGTCCTCTACCGTCAGGCTGATAAGAGGAACCAGTATCTCTGTTTCTGTAAAGATATCATTCCCTCTTATCTCTATCCTAATAATTAACACACCACAGTATAAGACAAACATTAAATTTCTTTTGTTTTAAATATTTCGTTTCAAAACAAACACCAGAGTTTCTTAACTACACTTAGCCATTTTATATTACATACTGCCATTAATATTGAATTTCCGTCATCCCTATGAAATAAGCATAAATCTTAGAAGTCAGATAAGAATCTTTTTGGGCTTCATGGTTTGGTTTCAGGAGAGTGAAATTAAATAGGTTTGAAGCAGTCTGGAGAAAACTGAGCAATAAAGCTGTTAGTCATGTTTGTGGCAAGCAGAAATGCAAAACCTCTAAAATTATCAGAAGACTTACATCTAAATGAACATAAAGATGAAATAGATAGAGGTGCATAAAATATTCCAGGGACTTTTTACTATTATGTTCATTAGAGTTCCAGCTTAATGCATGCTTTATTGCCCAGAAATTCATTTCATTTGCATTTTAACTGGGTTTTAGTCAAGTTAATCCTTTTTCTTTCCTTGCTAAGAAACTATTCAGCAACTACAGCAAAATACTGAGAGAAGAGAAAGAAATTGAAACAGCCTACTTACATCAAAACTTAAATTTGTCAGAATTCGCTGAAGAAAAGAGGTGTCAGACCATGTTCACTAGAAGACATTATTTTAACACCAAGGAGTATCTTCTGTATAATGGAGTTCAGTTCCTGTTAGATGAGAAGCAATTATATTCATTTATGTTAAAGATTTAATATCAAGGGAAATTTGGTAAAAATCAACATCTCATTTTTACAGGAGCAAAAGCAATACAGCAGTCACATATTTAGAAACATGCAATTAATTTTCACTACAAACTTCAATATGTAATACCATGCATCATTTAAACAGCCATGTAAATAAAGAACAGCTTAACTTGTATTTTGAAAGTGCAAGCATTAAGCGCAGTAATATGTTGGTCTAAATAGAAAAAGGAAGTTCTTTTTTTTCATCATGAAAAAAAGTGAAATCATTTCCTAAGCTGTAATGATTGTAAGGTCCACACTGAAACAAAATAGTTTGTCCGTGTGACAGTATATTGAGAAACAAAGTGATAATAGCTTTAGTAAAATCAAGGCAAACAGACATCTTGGCAAATCCCAAAGAAAAAGAAAGGGAAGAAAAAGGAAAGCCAATAACATGGGGACAGATGAAGTCTTCAGATAAAAGGGAACTTGCTTCATTATTTATTTTGAAATATTTACTCACATAAGATAAAATAGAGTATTTTGAGCATAACCATTCCATATCTGTTGAGAAGCATATCAAAGTTTTCTTTTCATAAAATTTTCTTTTAAGGTTTTGCTATTTCTCATAGAAAGCTCAAAGTGTGTTTTCTCCATCATTAAAATTTGAGAGCTAAAGTGCCTGGCTTGTTCTGACTTTCATACCTTACTAACCTAAGCCATCATTTCAAATTTGGGATGCTTTTTTTATGATGCTTTTGACAGCAGATCATCTGTGTGGAAGGATGGCTGTTGTTAATTACTATGTTTGAAAGAAGGGGTTTTTTTAAGTTGTCAATCATTCTAACTATTCAATAAACATAGTTTGGTGAAAAACTCTACATTTGTTTCAGGCTATCATTGCCTGAAGAAAATGGAACAAAATGATTTTTTTTCCATTTTTTTTATTGTTACTTAATTTTTTTTTCAGTGTTCCAAGATTCATCGCCCATTCCCC
>PITA01006603.1:84180-98719 GCA_004023965.1 Spilogale gracilis
GCACCTTGGCTCTTTCCACAGTTTGGCGATTGTGGCCATTGCTGCAATGAACGTTGTGGTACATATGGCCCTTCTTTTCACTACATCTGTATCTTTGGGGTAACTGCCCAGTAGAGCAATTGCAGGGTCATAGGATAGCTCTATTTTTAATTTTTTAAGGAATCTCTACACTGTTTTCCAAAGCGGCTGCACCAGCTTGCGTCCCCACCAACAGTGTTTAAGAGAGTTCCCCTTTCTCCGCAGCAGCCTCTCCAACACTTGTTGTTTCCTGACTTGTTAATTTTGGCCATTCTGACTGGTGTAAGGTGGTATCTCAGTGTGGATTTGATTTGAATTTCCCTGATAGCTAGTGAGGGAAGTGGGTGAAAAACAATGGCTTTCTGTTTAACAATCAGTTAATCATTCAAAATCATTTTCTGACCAATGATCAGAAAAGCATAACTTTGGCTAGGAAATTAGTGTATAAATTCTAATACAGTCCATAGTTAATGCTTGGACAAAATTGCAGAATTATTGATTTTAGCAACCTTTATTTTGGTGGTAAGGGTGAAGAGAGGAAAGTATACTGCAGAGCAAAATAACTGTTGTTTCATACTGGTTTGGAATCTTGGTCATCACTGCCTTTTTATTATATACTTGATTCTGTCCCATCTCTGTGCAATACATGGGTAGGAAATACAGTAAGAAAGCATGGTTTCGGTATAAATTACATAGAAAATGACAACATCTAGATAGCATTTATCACAATCATAGGTTATCTTATGCTTTCTTATATAAATAATGTCTTTAAACTTAGTGACCTAGAAGTTAATATATATTTTAATCAGGAAATAGGTTAGTCCCTGACAGGTTGACCAAAAAAAAAAAAAAATGTATTATGGCACAAAATAAAATGTAAAAACATGATAGCAAAAATAACAGTACCTTAAAATTGATATCATATTATCAACAAGACCTTACTTAGAAAACCATCTCAGGTTTCTGGAGTATCATTGATATTTCTAGCTCTCAGTTTTCTGTGCATCTGTGTGGCCCACATTTCTCAGCCCCCTTGTAGTTAGAGGGACACTTGCCCAGTACTCACCAATGGGCTGTAAATAAAAATAACCTGTATCATTTTTAGGAGGATTTATTTAAGAAAAATTGTGAGCACCTAAGTTTTCTCTCAATATTATTTGCTGTCCAAGAGTCCATGTTTTGAGATGGAGGAGTAATATGGGAAAAGGAACTAAACTACTAGAAAAAAACTTACAAAAAAAGGTAACAAACTCAGACTGTACTTGCTATAAGCAAGAAATACACCTCTGCTGAATTAGGCCACATGCTTGCTTTTGCAATATTACCTGATCTCTTGCCTAACAAATTTTTTATTTCTGTCTTAGAATTTATTTTGCATGTTCTTGGGTCCTAAACTTTTTAAGATTTGATATAAACAAGTATTAATTTTGTTTAAAAATGTATACCGTGCATGGGGTGCCTGGGTGGCTCAGTTGGTTGGGCGACTGCCTTCGGCTCAGGTCATGATCCCGGAGACCCGGGATCGAGTCCCACATTGGGCTCCCTGCTCGGCGGGAAGTCTGCTTCTCCCTCTCTCACTCCCCCTGCTTGTGTTCCCTCTCTTGCTGTGTTTCTCTCTGTCAAATAAATAAAATCTAAAAAAAAAAAAAGTATATCATGCAAAGTGTAAAGGGCAATGTTTATGATGGAACACCCAGAACAAATTATGATGATGACACGATATTGTTTTCAGATCTATGGCCATTCCAGTATTTACCATGCTATAATATATTTCACAACCTTGAATAAAATATCCTTGAATATCTGTTCTTATATTTATTAGCATAGTTTCTGATGATTAATCATGAAAGTTTTCCCTAATAGCAATGGACTAATATGATGATTGTAGTGATCCATAGTATAAAAGTGCCATGGAATGTTCGATACATAAACTAAAGGATTTGCCTGTTATAGGTTTTGTATCTATCAGTCTCCTCTCTGTGATATTTGCTTAGTTTTGAAATGCTATCATCTATTAGTTGTATAGTATATACATATCTGTCTATACCAGCATATCTGTCTTCATGGGCAAGAACATTTTCATTCCTCATACTTGCTGCTGTCTCTAAAATACAGGATCCCTGATTTTTTTAGTCATTAGTGTAAAAACACACTAATATGACCTGACAGTAAAAAGTAAGCCTCTGGCAGTGTTATTTTTCTCTCTGAAAAATCAGTAAATTTGATATAGAATTCTAACGAAATTGTGGAAACATTTGGTGGTGAGAGCATTTCCAAATTTTTTATGTAATAGATATCAGAGGTTCCTCAGAAGCAGGGATGCCATCAAAAGTGTGCATGTTTTATAAAAAAGCTAAGAAGAACATGGACTAGATCATTACCATTACCGTTACAGTTTGGTTTTGAAGAGTCTGATTTTCAGAAAAATATTTCTTACCATCTTTTTGTCCTCAAAAATGGGAAAAAGAAAAACAATGATAAAAAGATGATCAGGATGTTCCCTGTAACTTGATGAACTCCATGGCCCCGTCACTAGAGTTTTGAGATGAAACATTAGGTTTCTCTAAACTTGTGAAGGTTCTTTGCCCATCTTACATAGAAACACTATCTCTTGTCTCAAAACAGAAATTTATACAATTGGAAAAAATTACATATTTGGTAATTCTCCTTATAAGAAAGAGAATAAGTTGGTGACAGTGTCATAATTCTTTGGGTTTATTTTAACCTACTGGCTTGGCTTAGTGGAGACGGGAAAGGTGGGGACTAATAGCACTTATCTATTTTGAGGGCAAGTTTTTAAGGACTCAATGAACACAAGACAACAACCCATTTCCAGATGGGACAAACAAAGTATCCCATTATACTGGGAATCTCTTGGGATTAAGCTTGGTATAAACCATTTAATGTCTGGCTGTGAGTATGCAAAATAATCTAGTTTAGAGGGAGTGGCCTCGTAAGAGTGGGACAGGGCACTAAGAAGGATTGAATTAAGATGTCTTCAATTTCCACACAAGCTAAATGAGTTAGAAAATAAACAAAACTTTAAGAAGATAGTGGGTACTAATATAACAACGTTAGATATACCAATACATTTTTGAAATCATAAACAAATCTAGACATATTAAAAGTATGGGCAAAATCCTTTAAGTATTCCTCAGGATTGATTCAAGATCAGTCCTAGTTCTGGACAGGTGAGTAGTTGTAGTGAAAATATATTAATATGTGAAAACAAGAAATTATGCATGAATCAATCAAGACATAAAAATCAAGGTCATAGAAATTGATGGGTGAAATGAAATTAGTATTTAGGTAAAACCTAGAATGTGAAATGGCATGGAATCTCTAACCAAAAAAGAAGCTTTCTTTTAAGTAGCAAAATGGAGTTAAGGTAAATTTCCTCAGCTTCTAAACTATGCCAGAAAATTAGTAAGACATACCCATAAAGCTAGGTTTATTTCATGACTTAATTTCATTAGTTAATTGTTATCTATATTCATTAGTTAATTATTCATTAGTTAATTATTATCTATATTTTTCATACCACACTTTTATCTATGTCATGACAATATATTCTAAAATATATTTTAAGTTGCCTTGGAAAAGCTTATCATATGAAATAAAATAACATACTGTAAATCTAGATGCAGAAGATGACAAACAAGGGTTAAGACAGTTGGCGTTTAAGAGGTGATATATAGATCTAAGCACAGTCAGTGGTTGAATGCCTTCCTTCTTAGCTCTAGGCTTTCTAACAATCATCTCAGAAATTTTGTAGTTCATACAGTTCACCATATTCATAAGATTAAAATTATATGCCCTATAGCATTATACTTTTTTAAACTAAGACTCAGGAGGACTTTCTCACAAGAGTCTTTGAGTAGACATGAATAATGTAAGAAACAATGACCTGATAAAAAATGTGTTGGTGAATATTAAATATGAAGTGCCTCTATTCCTTATACTAGTATTAATCATAAGAAGTGATAGTATTCAAACAGAATCAGAATGACACAAACAAGCAGAATACATTTGATGCTGTCCTGCTCTCCATTTTCTCCTAGGCATATAGCATTTCCTCTTAGTGATGATTAAAGATGACATATTTTCCTGTAACTCTTTTTTGAGCCCTGAATAATGGGTTTTCTCTAATTGGAATCCCTTACCTATGCTGCCAGTTAAAATATGGGCAACTAGAATCGTTAATGAACAATGGCAAATCTGATGCCATACCTATTTGGTGTTGTCTTACGTTAAAGAATAATAAAGAATTTAGGAGAGGTTCATCCAAGTTTTGGGAGTCACAGAGTCTTCTTTATAAAAAATATGTATGTATCTCACTTTTCTAAGTTAAAAAAAAATTCATGATCACATGAACACACTGCAGGGCTTCACTCCGGGCATTGGGAGGGAGGGGTTTATAAAAGTGACCATAAAATTCAAACTTTTTTTTAAAGATTCTATTTATTTATTTATTTATTTACTTACTTACTTACTTACTTATTTATTTGACAGAGAGAGATCACAAGTAGGCAGAGAGGCAGGCAGAGAGAGTGGAGGAAGCAGGCTCCCCGATGAGCAGAGAGCCTGATGTGGGCCTCGATTCCAGGACCCTGAGATCATGACCTGAACTGAAGGCAGAGGCTTTAACCCACTGAGCCACCCAGGTGCCCCATAAAATTCAAACTTTATTTTCTATTTGTCTATTCCCAAATATATTGAAAGTCCTGTTGACATTATCTTCAGAAATATCTTCTGCTCCTTTCTTTATGATGAAGTTGTGGGGAAACCACAGGAGAAGAAAATGATTAAAAAATTTACTTTCATTTTAATGTCAAAAATTGTAGACATTAGGAAAAAATAATAATAATAAAGAAACACAAACAAATGATGGGCTTTAGTGAATAATAATGTATCAATAGTTCTTTATTAATGGTAACAATTATTATATTAATGTAAGGTTTTAATAATAGAGGAAACTTCAAGGGGAATATGAAATTCTCTGTTCTATTGGCTCAATTTTTCTGTAAACCTACAATTGTTCTAAAAAATATAGTCTATGGATAAAAATATTAAACTATTGTACTCAGTAATAAAATATCAAAGAATTTTAATAGATAATTATCCAAAAATGGACAAAAGGTCAGTAAATGCATGAAAAGTACCCAACAGTACTTAGGGAAGGGCAATTCAAAATCATAGGGATATATCGCTTCATACTCACCAGAATGGCTATAAAAATGAGAATGTTATAGTGACGTTTATGCAACTACTTGACTGGATCAGGGATGCCCACCTATCTGGTTAAACTTAACTTCTTAGGTTGTGCCTCTAAAAGTGTTTCTGAATGAGATTAGTATTTGAATCAGTAGTCTCAGTGGAATAGATTGCACTCTCCAATATAAGTAGGCATAATCCAATCCACTGAGGGCTTGACTAGATCAAAAAGTGGAGGACGTTGGAATTGGTCTCTTTTTCTCCTGATTCACTGTTGAGTCATCTCCTCCTGTCCACAGACTGGGATTTACATCTTGAGCTCTTCTTGTTTCCAGATCTTGAAATTCAGACTGAATTATATCACAGCTTATCCTGTGTCTCTAGCTTGCAGAGAGCAGATTGTAGGGTTTTTCATCTCCTATAATGGTGTGAGCAAATTCCTTATAATAAATCTCCTTTTATATCCTCTCAGTTCTGTTAATCTAAAGAATCTTAACACAGACAGTAACAAGTGTGGACATGGATGGAGAGAAATTGGAACCCACATATATTGCAGGTGGATAAGTAAATTGGTGCAAGTTACTTTGGAAAACTGGCAGTTTTCTCTCAAGACTGAGAGAAGAAAGAGAGGAGAGAGAAAGAAAAATAGCTCCAGCAATGATTGTTAACTATTATGCTCAAGTACATTATTGTCTCAAACTGTCATCCATTCTTTTTCATGTTATTGCAACAGATGGAACACTAAAAACTTGTGAAGTTTCCTTCAGAACCCTCTATTCAAAAGTTTCCCCTGTGTTTGTGTAATGTGATTGCTGGAAAAGAGTTGGTCTGCCATGGAAGGAAGGAATGAATCCTCGACTGGACGTCCTTACTGCTAACTGCATTTGCTCAAAGTCTGAACATAAAAATATCCACTGGCTCCTACCAGAAAAAAACATGTGGTTATAAGGAAAACATTTGGTTTCACTTTCTACACCAAAGTTGGTATAGATTCAAGGGTATATAAGAGGACTATTTGAAGAAAATGCTACACAAGTATCATGAAAATGACTATATATTTTATATGGGAAAAAATCACAACACATTAAAATTTTAAGAGGCTCATACATTCAAAATCTAGAAAAACTAGCATATTTTTATTAACTGTCATGATGTGCCTCTATATTACTTTTCCTATAATACTGTTACACACTGTGATCACCTCCTAATATGAAAATGCTTTATAGTTTTTTAAAGAAAGAGAAACATCTTTCCTTTAGTATACTTGATATACTTTTATTGTTAATATTATTGATTGTTTAGAAAAGCTGCTTTAGGTCTTAAATAATTTTTATGTCATATAATTTTTTAGAATTATTAAATTTTGGGAAATTTCTATCAAACATTTCTGATTTATGAACTGTAAGATTTAAGGGTATTTTAAAACTTCTTCTTCAGTGACTAATTTTAAGTATTAATTCACTGACTTATCTTTAATATCTTTATGGGGATAACATTTTATTAGCTTTTTATTACTGCTGTTGGTATTGGTGTCCTAAGCCAAAGGAACAATGCATTTAAAATTTTGTTATATGTTTTTATGATTCATTATTTTAGATAAATGGATTCTCAAATCCCAGATCTTATTTATTAATTTGTTTTGGAATTCATCTCTTCTTTTTAATGAATTACTATACCTAATATTACTTATTTTTTGTTATAACTTACTTCTTAATATCAAAGCATTTCCTATTATACTACTTATATTTATCATTTCATATTCTACTTATTTTTAACCTAAATTTTTCTGTTCTTCAGTAATAAACATTAAGCCAGCAAAAGGGATAACTTTCATAAAGTGTCCACATCAGGTATCTACTATTTCTCAAGTGTTTTATTAAAGTTTACATGATGTCTTTTAGAATTTCAGGTGAAAGACATATTTGAGTCATATCAGTGTTTGACATAAACTTTAGCATTTCATTTGTGTGGCTTTCACCTCTCAGATTTTGAAAATAGGTTTCAGAATGCTTAAAGTGGTTTTATCCTCATATTTCAAAGCCTGGACAGCTTTATAGTGGGTAGATAATCTCATTACACTTTTAAAAATTCCAAATTGGCAGCTAGATGAACTTGAAATAAAATATATATTAAAATTACAAGGTAGCAAGAGCCAATAAATTTAGGTATTGTGAAAGTAGCTTCTTCTCTGATAAGATCAAGAGAATGAATGCTGTAAGCCTCTATTGTACAAACCTTTGGTTTCACCACTCTCTACGAGTCAGAAGTCCATGCCGTAAAAATGTTTCTGGAAGACATTCCAACATAAGGAAGTTTGGCAATAACTTTAAAATATATGGAATTTATTGACTATGTATATCAGGCAAAATACTAAATATGCCCTAAATTGTCCCCTTACAGCTGGATCCCAAAAATCACTAGAGCAATTTCAAAATCATCCACAAGAGTGGGCTGTGCAGGCTAGTGGCCAAAGTTATAGGAGACACCATTCTTTTTTTTTTAAGATTTTATTTATTTGACAGAGAGAAACACAGCCAGAGAGGGAACACAAGCAGGGGGAGTGAGAGACGGAGAAGCAGGCTTCCTGCTGAGCAGAGAGCCCAATGTGACCTCGATCCCAGGTCTTCAGGATCATGACCTGAGCTGAAGGCAGTCGCTTAACCAACTGAGCCACCCAGGCGCCCCAGGAGACACCATTCTTAACAATTGTGGCTAAAATCTTTACTCTTGCATATCATGTTGTGTATGTGAATCTATGGCTAGGATCACTTAGCTTTAGAGTAAATAAGCTTCAGCAATGAATGGTCAAAAGCACTAAGACAGAAGAAAAGAGGAGAAATTGTACAAGGAGGAAACTGAAAGAAATGTGGTCAAATATGAATTTATTTAAATAATATTTTGAGTGAGGATGAAAAGTCATTGAAGTAATCCTTACATAGTCTCTGGGATTCTGTGTATCCTGAAGTTCTTATACTGCAACATTTAAAAAAAAATTCTAGATAAGGTGAAATCTAAAGAAAGGCATTTCACCTAACTTCAGCATCCAAGAGTATATGTGTTAGAATCCTAATACTGCTCTTAGTTTTCTAAAGTTGCATAACAAATTGCTAAAATTGTAGTGCCCTAAAATAATATGCATGTATCATCTCACACTATGTATAGGTAAGGAATCCAGGCACAGCTTAGCTGGTCCTTTGCTGGACCAAGGTCACACATGCTTGTCATAAAGTGGCCAACTGAGCTGCATTCTCATCTGCAGGCTCAACTGGAAAATAACTCTTTTCAGTTCCACTCAGGTTATTGGCAAAATTCATTTCCTTGTGTCTGCGTGACGATGGCCCTCAAAATCTAAAGGCCAACTCCAGGCTCACCTGGTGACTAAGCTGGTTAAGTGTGTGACTTGATTTACACCACAGGTCATGATCTCAGGGTCATTGGATCAAGCCCTGCCTCAGGCTCCTTATTGAGCCCAGAGCCTGCTTAAGATTCTCTCACCTTCTCTCTCTGCCCCTTCCCCCACCCTCCTTGCACATACATTCTTTTTCTTAAAAAAATAAATAAGTAAATAAGTGAAAATAAAGGTCAACTGCAGTTCCTTGCTATGTGGCCTTCCTCATAGACAATTCACACCACGCTGGATTATTTCTTCCGGGTCAACAGGAAATTCTTCGTCTCTATTCTGCTAACACAGAGTTTTATGTAGTATAATGTGTAATATCCAAACACTTTGCCATATTCTATTTTTAGAAGCAGGTCACAGTTCCCACCTACACTGAAGAGGAGAGGATTATATGATGTGTATTGTCAGGGGAAAGAAATCCAGGGAATTTTTTAGGATTCTCCCTACAACAGGACAGAGATTATTGATTTGCAGTAATTTTCTAATTTATTAAAATTACCTTATAATAACAGGTACAATATAGGTAGGCAGTGATATGAGGTAAAATCTGATCAAGTTTGAAGAAAATTTGACCTCCATTAGTATAAACTCAGTCTTTATGAAGAAAGAATCCTTGGTTATCTTACCATATATTTTATTCTACTTTTGACTTTAAGGTAGAAAGAGGTTTACTTTATTTATGAACTCCATTTTTATAGGCCATCAGTAAGAATGCAGTCTTCTTTTTTAACAACTTGACCAAAGCAAGTCGATATTTAAGGGGAAAAAAAAGCTGTATTGGTTCTTCCATTAAGAAAGGGAACCTGTGAATAATAGTGCAAATACCTGTAAATACTATACTGCCGTTTTCCATGAAGAAATATAAATTTAATCAGAATATAGAGTTTATATAAGAAATGCAAAAGATATTGTAGAAACAAAAGTTAATGAAGCAACTAATTCCAGTCATATGTGTCCTGACTGTTTATAAAAGGATTGAAATTTAGACTGAATTGTCAGGATTGGGTAAGTGGAGAAAAGGGGAGTGGAGAGTAGTATAGAGAAATGAAGCAGTTTGTGCAAAAGCTATTAGATTGAAAGAAAATATCTTACTTAAGGTATATTAAAGAGATAATTATCGTTGATGTTTAGGAATCAATCAGAAAAGACTAATAGATTTAATTGTTAAGCTACATTGAGGTCAATTCAATAAAAATAAGTTCGATTTTTAGGGATTTGTGGTAGCTGGATAATAGCTACATACTAAAAAAGCAATTAATGGGGCACCTGCGTGGCTCAGTTGGTTAAGTGACTGCTTTCGGCTCAGGTCATGATCCTGGAGACCCAGGATCCAGCCCTGCATCGGGCTTCCTGCTCAGCAGGAAGCCTGCTTCTCCCTCTCTCTGTCCCCCTGCTTGTATTCCCTCTCTAGCTGTGTTTCTCTCTGTCAAATAAATAAATAAAATATTTTTTAAAAAGGCAATTAGCGTGGGTGTTATTTTAAAGGTAATGAATTTATAGATTGGGAGAAAATAAAAATTTTTATTTTTACTAAAATTTTAAATAAATTTTAAATTTAAAAAATTTTAAAATAATTTTTTTGAAAATTTAAAAATTCTATTTTAAAATAAAAATTTTATTATAATATTATAATTTTAACCAAAAAAAGTTAAGTAAAGAAAAAATTGGTTGTTATTGCCTAATGTCTAAATCTTCCTGGATGATATGAGAGAGATGATAGGTAAAAGTGAATAACTGATAAACAGACTCTCAAATTATAATGAAGAAGATGGAAAAAGAAAGGGAAGAGGAGAGCACTTGGTGGGCTCTGTCAGTTAAGCATCTGCCTTTGGCTCAGGTCATGATCCCAGTGTCCTGGGATCAAGTCCCACATTGGGTTCTCTACTATACAGGGAGAATACTTCTCCCTCTGCCCCTCAATCTCTCTCCCTCTTTTTCTCTCTCTCAAATAATAAATAAATAAAAACTTAAAAAAAAAAAGAAAAAGAAGAGAGTTTCCTGCATGCAAAGGATACTGAATCTAATCAATGTATGATCTTAACCATGTCTAATAAATGAGGACTAGAAGTTACATTAGTTAATGTTAAGAATTTTAAGGCAAGTTCCCATGAATTTCTGTATTGTATCTACACTGGTGGCCCAGACATAATCTATATCAAAAATTCCTGGGGCGCCTGGGTGGCTCAGTTGGTTAAGCGACTGCCTTCAGCTCAGGTCATGATCCCAGAGACCCAGGATCCAGTTCCACATCGGGCTCCCTGCTCGGCAGGAAGCCTGCTTCTCCCTCTCTCACTCCCTCTGCTTGTGTTCCCTCTCTCACTGTGTTTTTCTCTGTCAAATAAATTTAAAAAAAATCTAAAAAAAAAAAATTCAGCTCACAGGTAATGAAGGATTAAATGAAAGTCCACGGCAGTTGGGATGATGAAGAATAATCATAAATCATATCCAGCTATAAGAAAATCACTTGACTGTATGATGTAAGAGGGAAGTGTTGAGGATAAATAATCCTTATGTTTCTAGCTCGAGGAAATCAAGGATGGTGATGTCATTAACAGAGATAGCATACAAAAGAGGGCAAGCAAACGTGGTGAGCATCTATTGATAATAGTTCAAAAATATTCATATCTAGGGGCATCTGAGTGGCTCAGTCATTAAGTGTCTGCCTTCAGCTCAGGTCATGATCTTGGAGTCCTGGGATCAAACTCCACATTGGGCTTCCTGCTCGGCAGGAAACCTGCTTCTCCCTTTCTCACTCTCCCTGCTTGTGTTTCTCTCTCTAGCTGTGTTTCTCTCTGTCAATGTAATAAATAAAATATTTAAAAAATCATATCTAAGTGATTGAAATCAAAAGAGAAAAATGCTATGTTGAAGATTCATAAAAAAATGAGATGCAGTGTTAGGGTTAAAATCTATCAGAATAACAAGTTATTTTTCTTATTTGTACAATGCTAATTTATTTTCTTATTTATTAATTTCAACAAAATTTTGTTGAAAGGGCAAAGCATCTTTAGCTTGTAAAAGTATTTATATAGTTGAACATATTTATTGGGTGAAATGAAGAAAAAGTGGAAATGACTTAATTGAAGTGAGTGAGAATATTGGACCTGCTATGAAAACTCAGTTTAGATCTTCAGGTGAATATGATCAATTCTCTAAAGGAAACATTTTAACAAATGCATCATTTATAACATAAATGATCCACAAAGATTACATGATACTGTCTATTTGGGCTGTTGTGTAACAAATGACCCTAACATTTAGTGGCTTAAATCAAGGGATGGCAAACTATGACCCATGGGTCATACTCTGTGTACAAGCTCTTTATGTATTACCTGTAAGTTGAGAGAAGTTTTACATTTTTTAGAGGATTATAAAAGAAAAAAAAAGGAAATGTGCAACAAAGATCATAAGTGGCTCACATATGTACCTTTCCATAAATATTTGGTAGCCACTGACCCCAAGTGTCCACAAGCATTTGTTATTATTTTATAGTTCAGACAGGGCCTGACAGGGATGGCTCCTCACTGCTTCACATGGCTTTGGCTGGAGTGGCCATAGTGGGTCTGGAGGGTCCTACATGGCCTGAGTCACATGACCAGCAATTGGTTCTTAATCTTGGTTTGTTAGCTTAGCTGGGACTTTCAGTTGGAAGGCCTGGTGACTCTCACTTAAGAAGGCATGTAGATCTAAACTCCTCAATTTCCATGGAATTTAAAGACCTTTATGTTGGTATTAGGCTTTCCTCACAGCATGGTGTTTTTAAAATGGAACATTCCAAGAAAGCTGATAGCAGAGGATGCAGATCTCTTAAGACCCAGCTTCAGAAGTTACAGAGAATCCTTTTAGATCCTTTTTGTTTGTTGAGGTCTGTCACATTGCTAAGAAAGCAAGTAGAACTCACAGTTGTTAGAAGGAATGGTAGAGGATATCTCTCTTCCATTTACCAGATGATCCTTAGAATAAAGCTATTATTGAAAACTCTGAATAAGCAGGAGAATTTTATACAATTTAATCAATAAGAATTTAATTTTGATGAGGAGATTCAGAACATTACAAGTAATTTTACTTTTATGGTATTATATAAATAATTTCTAGTTTCTCAAGTTTTTTCCATGTTTTTTGTTTCTAAGCAAAGAGTAAAAGCTAACCTTCAGTGCTTGGAGTTTGCAAAAGAACTTGTTTCAACAACTTTCTTTTTCTTTCTTTCTTTTTCTTTCTTTCTTTCTTTCTTTCTTTCTTTCTTTCTTTCTTTCTTTCTTTCTTTCTTTCTCTCTCTTTCTTTATTTCTTTCTTTCTTTCTCTCTCTCTCCCTTCTTTCTTTCTTTCTTTCTTTCTTTCTTTCTTCTCCTTTTACTGTCTCCTTTATTTATTTATTTCTATCAAATGTAAAGGTTAAATCCAGTATTTGAAATTATAATTTTATATTAACATACTAGAGAGGTATGTCTGCCAAAATTTGAAGTGATATTTGAGAGTTAAAAGTGTGCTAGGGCATATGTTAGGTCAAGAATTGGTACAGACCAATAGTACAGGCATCCGTAAATAAATGGCAACTATTTGTAGTACAAGTATATAATGCAAGAGAAAATTTAATAAGGACAATTAAATATCTTTGCAAAAGTTCAGGTTCTAACATTTAAGTTTCTTTTTTAAATGTCTCTAACAAACATATGTTATTTAGTTTATAGACTTTTCTGATTTTCTTTAAAATTGCTTCATGAAATTTCTCTATCCATTAATAGCGGTGGTGATAAATCCATGGAAAGAATATCTCATTTTCTTTTTTAAGGTTATTACAGGAAGTTATTCAGAATGATTTTAGTAAATTGTATTTGCACCAGACCTTAAAGAATAAAAAAGCACTGTTATCTAATCAAAATTATTTTTCCTATAATATTTGTAGAAGATCAAATTCCCATTTTCTATAGTTGTAGAGTAGAACTCATTTTTAAATAATATAACTTACTTTCAAATATATATTGCTGTGTTTGTATTGTGTGTATCCCTAGGAATATATACATGTACCTGTCACAAAATTTTAAATGGCACATACATAATATTAATATGTTTCTCATAATGATTCAATGGAGAGAAACTTACTGATTTGCAAGCTAATCAGTTACTGCAGTTTTCAAGATTCAAGACTCCTGGATCAGAGACAAAGGACTATATTACTATATTAGAGGAAGCAACATAAGCTTCATATTCATGCTCTTATCCAAGCACCACAAATCTCATGGAAGCTATACAGGCTGGTATAGATGGATGCTCCAAATATTATTTGCATTATTTGAGAAACCCTGAAGTTAGAACACACCAAACATTTAATGAGATGCTGTCAAATCTTTCCAGACTTTGACATAGGGTAGACATTGTCTTTATTGAACTTTCACATATTTGTTCTCTACTCTAGGGGGAGACACTATCTATGTCTTATAAAACTATTTATTATACAAAAATCCAAGAAAAGATAGTCTAGAAAAAATCAATCAGTATATGATATGCTGAAATGCAAGAGAACAATGGAGAATTGCTTCCCAAAATAGGTTATAATCCTCTAACTCTCCAGTTTAAAAGATGAATCATGTGTATTTAAGTAAAGAAAACATAATACAATCATTTGATTTTCTTCAGAAAACATGAGGACTTCATTAATAGCAATAGCAGCATAACCCATGAATTTAAAACAACCCTAGATATGGGGCTTCTGATATTAATATGTTAGCTTCATTACCATGGAAATGTAATTCTAAAATGTCTCCCTTTATCTAGGTCACTATTATTAAAACAAACAAAAATGCTTCTCCTATTAGTGGAATGGCATTAATGAAATCTTTATTGTGAGTTGTGGGTTCATGAGTTGGAAATATGTTGACTCTGAATATTTGACTTGGAATCTCCTTATGG
>PITA01006604.1:0-98689 GCA_004023965.1 Spilogale gracilis
AAAAAAAAAAAATCAACGGGGCGCCTGGGTGGCTCAGTTGGTTGAGCAACTGCCTTCGGCTCAGATCCGAATCCCGGAGACCCAGGATCGAGTCCCACATCGGGCTCCCTGCTGGGCGGGAAGCCTGCTTCTCCCTCTCTCACTCCCCCTGCTTGTGTCCCCTCTCTGGCTGTGTTTCTCTCTGTCAAATAAATAAAATCTTTTAAAAAAAAAAGAAAGAAAGAAAATCAAGCAAGATGATCCTTATGAAGCTAAACATAAAACCATTTCATGGTATAATTCTCAGCTGTAATGTTTGCATTTTGATTATTACTGTTTTATTTGAACAGTACCTTTCTTTGTTATAGTTTTTTAACGTGGAATTAATTACCTAAGCAGGTGCCCAAAACAAACAGTTGTGCTTTCTGTGATTTCTATAGAAATCACCTATAATGGAATAGACAGGAGAGCTGGAAAATTCTAAAATATGCTAATTTGGGGTGAAAAGATATTATAAATGCAAGGTTTTGCTTATTAAAAAACTCAATTCTTTCCCAATCAAAATATGACATGTCATTTTAGTCTTACTAGGCCATTATATCACAAAAAGTAATGTAGCTCCGTTAAGACTACAATTCTTATAATTCATATTGAAGCAACACTGCTGTGTTAGTCATTTACAAACTTATAAAGTAGAATGTAAAGATATTTTAAAAGTCATGTTCTAAAAGTCTCTTTCATTCCATAAGTGTTCCCTTATCCTAATATTATGGAATAAAACTGGTAAAGTTACTGATTATTTTACTCCATTATTTTCCAAATGTCTGATGACTACCACCTTTCCTGGGGTATAGGAAACTATCATGTCATTCTTTACCTAACATATTTGATAGACTTCTAATAGCACTGTAAATACAGACAGCTTCATACTTAAAAAAAATTAATGACTTAAGCATTATATTTGGCAAAAAATCAGGAGCAATGTTACCACATTTAAATGATGCAATCATAGCAAAGGAAACATTAATTTTTGAGATAAAAATTATTTGGGATAAAACAGGAGTTTTTATGTTTACAGTATAAAAAATATCAGATCATACCTTATTGGTACAACTCTGGCACCTGCAGACTCCAGATACTTTACATAGGATGCAGCAATATAGTATTTTCCCAGGCTTCTCATGTCCTTATTACGGCACTTTTGCATTAACACTCCTAAATTGAAAAAAGAAAAGAAAAGAGAAGAGAAAAAAGGAAAGAGAGCAAGAAAAAGAAAAATAGTTTTAATTTCAAGCAATTCCCTTTTTTTCTTACTCAGAAACTTAAACACACACAGTAAAAATACCACTACTTTGGGGCACCTGGGTGGCTCAGTCAGTTAAGCAGCTGCCTTTGGCTCAGGTCATGATCCCAGGGTCCTGGTATCAAGAGCCTGCTTCTCCCTCTGCTTCCAGCTCCCCCTGCTTGTGCACTCTCTCTCTGACAAATAAATGAAATCTTAAAAAAAAAAAAATACCATTACTTTATTTGTTTAACTCATAGAATTAAATATAAAGCTTCTTCTGTAAGTACATCCGTAGACTTTGGGAAAAGACAGTAGAGGCTGATCTGAGTTTTAAGTAGCCTCCTCTCTCTCACCTCATCAGGGAGACCAAATAAGTCTCAAAGCAGGTTTACAATAGCACCAGCCTCCTTCACACAACCTAGAATCAGTCTCACATCCTTAAGTCTAGAAGGAGGCCTCTCCTTTCCCACACACTCAAAGACACATTATTTCCTTGATAATAAAGCAAAAGAGTGGAAATATCTTTTGTCTACATCTCTCCAACATCAGCAACATAATCTAAGCAACCAACATCTTGCCTCCTCCCCTTCAGACTATTACAATAGCCTCTTAAAAGGTCTCTCTATATTCTTTCTTAAACAATCCTCAACACTCCAACCAGTTCTCCACATGGAAAGAAATCTGATCATATCATCATTCATTCATTAACTTCTTCATTCAGTATGTCACTGAACCATAACATATACAAGGCAGTGAACATGCTGGAGACACACGAATGAACAAAACAAAAATCCCTCCCTTGTGGGCTTTAATCTTAGTATGAGGGAGGGAGAGAAGAGAGGACAAATAATTAACTAAATAAAAAGTTAAAATATAAAGTCTGATGGCTGGTGGTAAATGCTAAAGAAAAAAAGTAAAAGCAGAGTAAGAAGGTGTGTTTTGGAGAGGGGTTCTGAAGAGGAGTTGATCCCATCTACCCAAGGAAAGAAGGTCTTTTAAATGTGATGGCCAGGCAAGTCCTCCCTGAGAACGTAGAACATGACAACTGAGCCAGGACTTCAGAGTGATGAAGTAAGCCATATGCAATTATCTGGAAGAAGAGGGATCCAGGGTAGGGGGACAGCAAGTGCAAAGGCCCTAAGTCAGATGTTTGCCTATCACATCTCAAGGAGTCTATAACTAAAGCTCTGTGACCAATGGGAGAAAACATTAGAAAATGAGATCAGAGATAACAAATCAACAGGGAGCATCTCCTTGTTTCAGTACCTCAATGGGTTCCTAAACTTCTATAAACTCTACAAGACCCTGTGTGCCCTGTCCCACCCAAACCTCAGCCCCAGCACAGTACCAGCATCCCATCTACATCAAAACATGTCTGTCTGGAGAATAGACCTGTGCCAGGATCATTCACTGCTCCACCATTTGGAACACTTCATTGTCTCTGTAGGCCACCTGCCAGAAACAAATGTCTATACCAACCACTTCTCCATTTCCAGCTTATCACAAAAATTGGCATTTGTCAAGCACTCTGTTAACACATGTCAAATGCCAAACTCTGTTAAGACTGTTCATTTTGTTGTGGATAAGTTAAGATTATCTTCATGGAGGCAAGTGAAATGTGGTAGGGAAAGAATGAGGGCATGTCACAGGAAATGAGGAATGGAGTGGTACAAGGCAGGCAAGGTGAGATGCCACAAAAAGGGTTTGGGACATGTGAACATGTCCTAATCTGATGCCTTGAACACAGTAGGTGCTTAGTTAACTATCTGTCTTACCGTGATGTGACTGAAAGCACACTCCCTTTTTCTACAAGTGACCCTGGACTACTAGTTTCTAAGAAAGGGAAAAGAATCCCCCCATCCCTTTTTCCTTTTCCCTCCTCCTCTCTATACTCGCAATTCACTACATAGAATTTTATTTTGAGTTAATTCTGCTCAGAGACTCTAACCACCATTTTAAATAGCTATGAAATAAGGCATTCCATGTTCCAAATATTGATACAGAAGCCATTTGAAAATCAGGCACTAACAATATAGGTATAAAAATATTCACTTACTTACTGTTTAGTTACAGAATATAATGTTCCTCTTCCCAGAAGGGAAAAAGTTTGAATGGCATAATACTACCTCTAAAATAAAGCCAACCTTAATTGTCTGACATAAATTGCTTTTGGCAAATTTTAATTCAAAGGTGATTGATTTCTCCTGGGTAGCCTTCCCGTTCCCTGTCTCGAATGTCTGTTCTGGTAATGCAAACTGACTTTACTCTTTAAAAACATAAATTTGTTGGACACGAAAAATTACGTGCTTCAGGTAGAACTGACATCAGGAGTATACCAGCCGCAGCTGCCCTCCCACGTTGAAGAGAACATCCAAAGTATACCATAATTTCTTGATTATCTGGTCAATCCGATTTTTATATGGCTAATGCATTGTATCTTAAAATATGCCCTCACTCCGTGAAATTTTAATAAACATAACGTATGTACAGAGTTCGGTGAGTTAGTAGAAATTCCTTACTATGCACAAAGAAGAAACAATCCGCAGGAATTCTTCCCAGCACACCTTCCTCCCTTCCAACTTTAAGGGCCAAATGAATTTGAGGAAACCACCAGGCATTAGCTATATTTCGGCACGATGGAAACGGTGCTTGGCTCGGCTCTTATTCGTGCTACAAATGAAGGCACACACCACAACCCTAGACTCGGGTATTTCCAAGGCCGGACGCAGCAGCTGGAGCCCAGCAGCGGGAAGTGCCCAGGACTGACACCCGGCCGCAGGCCCGGGGTTCCCACACAGCCTTCTTACCGATGATGGGCTTCTTAGAGGTGGAGGCGCGAGGAGCGCACAGCCCGGGGCTCGCTGCCACGCAGAGAACCAGGCCCAACACACACAGCAGGCGCTCCAGTCTCGCCATGGTGTTCGCCGCCTCCCGCCGCCTTTCAAAGGCACCGCGGGCAGGGGACCCAAGCTGTCTGCAGCCGCGGCGAGGGCGGCGACGGCGAGGTGGGCGGTCTCCCCGCCGCACGAGGGCGACAGCCGAGGGCGGGGCTCCGCCGCGGGGCCCTATGGGAAATGCAGTTCCCGCGCGCGCGGCGTTCGCGGGACCCGCGCGGGCGGTTCTGGGGCCGCAGACGCCCCTCCTGTCTCATCGCTTGGCCCTCACTCTGCCACTCGGGACCCCGCGGCCGCTGCTTCTGCCCGGCCGCCGGTGCGGAGAACACCGCGAACTTCTGAGTGGGCGGAAGCTTCCCTTTCAACTGTTCTGTGGAGGTGACCTGAGTCACTCGTAACGGAGCCCAGGAGCTCGAAGGGGGAACCCCGGGTCCCGGCCGGACCGGATCTTGTAACCAGGCAGCAAGCGTGGCTGGTGAGAGATTCGAGAAGTCGCCTGAGAACTTTGCACCAACTGTAGCTCCGATCTGAAAGGTCAGACCGTGTAATTAGGAATGCTGACAGCCGAGTTGGGCACTCCAGCGTTCCATGGAAGGATAGACAGTGACTTCAGAGGCAATTACCACATCCTGCTATTTGTTTTCAGGGTCGAGCAGCTGGAGGAAACCAAGGGAAGAGGGAAGGAGACGAGGGATGTGAACACGGTCTCCAGCGCGTGGCCTCACCTCCTAAGTGGGTCAAGGAGGGGCTGACTCCCGGCATCGCCTACAGAAGGGCACGTGCCCTTTACTCTGAGCCTCAACCACAGATTTGCCTATCCTACACACAGGGGCAGAAATGAAAACTTGGGTTCCTGGGCGTTGGGAGTATTTCGAGTGTTCTGTCTTAAAATTGTTAAAGAACCTTGGGAACCACTAGGCGTATTATTTAGGTAAAAGACAGAAACCTTTTATTTTCTGTGTGAAAATCTAGTTATATAGATATGGCTTGTACTAGGTGGAAGTGCCCATCTACAGGGGCCAAATTAAGGATAAAATTCTTTGACAAGTATAGGAAGTCTGTTCAATCAGTGCTAATTATTGAGGGCGCAAAGGTGAATTGGACATTTTTTTTTTTGACAATCTCTTTTTTAGAAGAAGTTTATAATGTAGTAAAGAGAAAAGAGAGGATGAGAACATGACTTATGGAGAGAGCAAGAATAGAGTTTTGGTAGTCAAATAGAGTGAGTGCAATAAGTAGTCTGGTTTGACAAGAAAACAATGCTACTGTAGAAGGGCGTGGTGAGAGATAAGCCCGAGGGATGTTGTTAAAGATTATGAAAGGCCTTAAGTGCTCAGCTGGCTCTGGGCATAATTGAACAGAGGAAGAGCCATGATAAATATGAATTTGTGCCATTGGAGCAGATACCTATCTGCAGAGGAAAAGTCATTGCCTGGCATTTTACACAAAAGTAAATTCCATTTAAGTAAAGATGTAAAGGTGAAAAACAAAATATACTCAAGTAAGAAAATATAGTAGTACATGTTCATGACATTGGTGGTCAGAAGGATTTTATAAAGAAGGATTTTATTTGTATAAAAAGATGCAGATGTTAATGGAGAAAATAATAGATTTGAGAGTGTTATAGTTTTGAAACTTCTATATAACTTTAAGAATGTTAAAGATAAGACACTTGGAAAATACATTTACAAAATAAAGAATTTTAAAAGTTTATTTCTAGAATATACAAAGGACTTAATAAGAAAGGACAACATCCCTAGGGGTGCCTGGGTGGCTCAGTTGGTTAAGCTACTGCCCTTGGCTCAGGTCATGATCCTGGAGACCCAGAATCGAGCCCCACATAGGGCTCCCGGCTCAGCGGGAAGCCTGCTTCTCCCTCTCTCACTCCCCCTGCTTGTGTTCCCTTTCTCACTGTGTTTCTCTCTGTCAAATAAATAAATAAAATCTTAAAAAAAAAAAAAAAAGAAAGAAAAGTAAAGAAAGGACAACATCCCAAAATAAAACTAGGGAAATACTATGAAAAGAAAAACCTTCAGCAGTAACCAGGGAAATGTAAATTAAAATAATAAGTCATATCCATCAGATTGACAAAAATGTAAACCTTGAAAATAATAACGTATGTAGAAAGTGAGAATTCTGTAATGCTGCTAGTAGAATTGTAAATTATTATAACCATTATTGAAAGCAGTTAGAGAATATCTGGTAAAGGTGAAGATGCACATATTCTGGGGGTTCCTGAGTGGCTTAGTCAGTTAAGCATCTGCCTTTGGCTCAGGTCATGAATTCGGGGTCCTGAAATTGAGCCCTTGCCCTGTGTCTGGTTCCCTACTCAGGTGGGGGCCTGCTTCTCCCTCTGCTGCTTCCTCCCCCTCTCCCCAGTAAATAAATAAAATCTTTTAAAAAATGCACAGGGGAGGGCGCCTGGGTGGCTCAGTGGGTTAAAGCCTCTGCCTTCAGCTCAGGTCATGATCCCAGGGTCCTGGGATCGAGGCCCACGTCTGGCTCTCTGCTCGGCAGGGAGCCTGCTTCCTCCTCTCTCTCTGCCTGCCTCTCTGCCTACTTGTGATCTCTCGCTCTGTCAAACAAATAAATAAAATCTTTAAAAAAAAAAAAAAATGCACAGGGGCACCTGGGTAGCTCGGTCATTAAGCGTCTGCCTTCAGCTCAGGTCATGATCCTGGAGTCCCAGGATCAAGCCCCGCATTGGGCTCCCTGCTCAGCAGGAGGCCTGTTTCTCCCTCTCACTCCCCCTGTTTGTGTTCCCTCTCTAGCTGTGTTTCTCTCTGTCAAATAAATAAATAAAATCTTAAAAAAATAAATAAAAATGCATAAAAAATTTAAAAAATGCATATATTCTTTAAACCAGCACTTTTCAGACATATATATATATATATATATATGCCCTAGATAAATGCTTAAATGTATGAACAAAGAAATAGACATAAGTATGTCCTTTGTAGCATTTTTTGGTAATAGTGAAATAATAAATGCAATATAAATGACCTATAAGAATGGGTAATAAATTGAAGAATTAATGGACTATTAGAAAGAATGAAAATGAATGAATTGGAGCCACTTATGAATAAAGATAAATGTGTCTTAATAAGAGGTAGCCGAGATAAGTTATGCTTGGGTCTAGAGGATAATATCAACCACCTGAACCAGAAACTCTCCACACATTTTCAAAAAACATTATGTACAAGCAGGGCACATATAATTACATGTGATTCAAGCCTTTAACAATATCAGGAGACAGAGGATTCGATTAGGATTAGGATCAGAAAATTGATCAATAGTAAAATTTAAAAAGCATCCTCCACTACTGCAAGACATCTAGATGCTGTGAGTGGAGGAGGCAGGGTTTCAGAGATTCTTTGAAAAATAAAAAAGGGGGCACCTGGGTGGCTCAGTGGGTTAAAATCTCTGCCTTCGGCTCAGGCCATGATCTCAGGGTCCTGGGATCGAGGCCTGCATCGGGCTCTCTGCTCGGCAGGGAGCTTGCTTCCTCCTCTCTCTCCACCTGCCTCTCTGCCTATTTGTGATCTCTCTCTCTCTGTCAAATAAATAAATAAAATCCATGAAAAAAGATAAAAAAGGGAGTGGATGATTAAAACATAGGCAAAATCAGACTTGAAAGAAAATGTCAAACATTAAGTGTCAACATACTGAACACAGCCTGGGTCTTGGTAAGTGATACCACTGGCTGTCAAGAAGGAACTTGAAAATAAGAAACCAGAAGTGGAAGCTTCAGAAAGCATTACTTTTGAGGAGGAATCAGCTACACTGACAAGTGGTTAGTGTCCCTTAAGGACATGGCAATGAAGGGAAAGAAAGAAGGGGGGAAATTAAGGATTCTACAGAAACAGAAGAAATAAATCATGCCAACCACCTCACCTCATCCCCACATTCGTAAAACTGCCACCACAAAAATATCTGTTAAAGGAATTACACATCACTCTACTGATACAATAAAATACTCTTCAAGTAGGAAATTGTCCATAAAAGGCTTATTTTTAAAAAATCAGACCCACACAATGCAAAACTATTCTGAAATGAAATAAAAAAGATAAAATAAAAATTATCCCTCAAAACAGAGAAAACTGTAAGACCAAACTCCAAACTAAAATATTCTCAAACAACTATTAGATATGTGTGTATGTCTAGTTCACAAAATAACAGAAGTGGCCAAAAATAGGAAGGAATGCCTCAAGAGTTGATCAGGAAAAATTTGAAAGAAAAAAGAAAACCATCTCACAAGTGAAGAATAAATTACCACTGTCTAAGGCAGAAAAGATTCAAGTAGAGTTTTAATAAACATCAGTGAAGAAAAGAAAACAACCAAAGGAATGAAAATGACATGAAAGAGTAAAACAGGTCTGAGAAAAAATGCTTAAAATGGAAGGTAAAGAAGGTTCAACACATGTATTATTAGAGTCCTGGAAGAAGAAGAAAACAAAACAATAGAACAAAAGCAGTATTCATCACTATAATCCAAGAGACTTCCTGTAAATAAGAGAAAAAAATGGAAAAATCGACTGAAATGAACAACTCTGACACTTACCCTAGTAAAACTATTGGACATCAAGGAAAAAAAAGAAATCATGAAGGCCACTAGGCAAAATAACCAGTTTACTTATGTGGGTAAGAATATTAGTATGACCTCATACTTATCAAGAGTAACATAAAAATCAAAGCAATAAATAATGAAGCATCATTTTAAGAAAAATTCACATAAATTATTAGATTTCTGTATATAGCTGAAGTGTGAGGGCTATAGAAATCCCTAAGTGTTCTCACACACCTTTCCTGGAAAACCATTTAGAAGACAAATTTCATCTAAACAAAAGATGACTTGGAAAATATATCAAAATAATAGGTATTGGTGGGAGTCAAAGGGGGCCATTTAAAAGTCAACAACCAGATAGAAAAATTTAAGAAAAGAGCAAAGGGCATGACAAAAGTTGTATAATTAATTATACCTATGCACATAGATATAAGGTAAATAGATCCTAGTTGGAAAAGAGAAAGCAGTGGAGTTTGTTTTGTTTTGGTTTTGTTTTGTGTTTTGTAGTTATATAGGCTGATGACAAAAAAAAAAGATTGGAAAATATGAAATACATGGTTGGATTGTTCCCATGGTACATGTGCTGAATTCTGGGATGGTACCAGAAACTGAGGAAGGCTGAGTAGGAAAGGCAGAGTGAAATATTCACTTGTTTTATAGAACTTTGGAAACGAAGTTTCACTAGGGGGAAGGAGGCTTCAGCAAACCCACAACAGATGCTTCAGGGCATTTACATTTTTAACCTGTGAAAGATGGAATACTAAGTTTAAAATCTGCCAACGGTAGAACTTTCAAGACTGAGAAAAAAGAGAATATGCTGGGTATTAATCAAAAGCCCAAGAGAACTAGGGCACCTGGGTGGCTCAGTCAGTCAAATTAACTCTTGATTTTGGCTCAAATCCTGATCTCAAAGTCCTCAGATAGAGCCTTACATTGGGCTCCATGGTGAGCATGGACCCTGCTTGGAATAATCTCACTCCCTTTTCTTCTACCCCTCCTTCTGCTCTCATGCACTCTCTCTCTCTCAAAAATTAATCAATTAAAAAGCCCAAGAGGAACAAGACTGAAGAATGGGGATGAACCAGAGATGGACTGACTCTTATTAAATTATCAACCCAGTATAAGACCTGATTGGATTGACTAGCCTTTCACTCTATCTGACCAAAAGAAAAAGAGAAAAAGAAAGAAAGAAAGAAAGAAAGAGAAAGAAAGAAAGAAGAAAGAGAAAGAAAGAAAGAAAAAGTCATTGTTAATGGAAGATATTATCCGGAACCTCTACAGTTAAATGCAACATCAACATATAATAAAATATTTTTTAAAATATGAAGAAGCAGAAATACATAATAGTAATATAAAAAGAAAAGTAAAATTAAAGACCATAGATGACCATGACATTGCAATTAGAATACAAGGCTTTTATTTTAAATAAAATATGATTAACTTCAAATAAAATGGAGAAAAATATAGGCAAAATGGGTGTGAAGTTTTCAGCAGAGAATTAGAATCTATAAAAAATAATTTTAAATTCTATTTATAATGTCTCCTTGTTTTGTTTTGTTTTAAAAATTTTATTTATTTGACAGAGAGAACAAGAAAGAGCACAAGCAGGGGGAGTGGGGGAGTGAAAAGCAGGCTCCCCACTGAGCAGAGAGCCCAGCATGGGGCTTGATCATGACCTGAGCCTAAGGCAGATACCTAACTAAGCCACCCAGGTGCCCCTCCTTGTTTTGTATAACAACTTTAACATCAACAGAAGATCCTGTTTTATTAGTATGTGTGTTCCTAAGACCATAAACCCTGTAAGTTATCTAACAAAAACAGGTAAACAAAAGCCTTAGTAAGTTTAATACAGTAAAATACAAAGCAAAAATCAAAAGTGGGCACCTAGAGTAAAATTGAATTTTTCTTCAAAATCAGAAATCACCATTGGACTGTCAAAGAATAAAACAGACTACACAAAGAAAACACAAATAAAACACAAACAAAACTGATACCTTGTCCTTCCCACTGTACTGGTATGTATGTATTTATTTTCCTCCCACTGTTTTGTATTTAGATGTGATAAGTATAATCTCCAAAATGACCTTTTTCCCACAGATTTGCTTAAGGACTATTTGAAATGATGAAGTTTATTATTAGTAACATGTTTTTCTTAAACATGTATAATAGCATTATCCCATCTAACTGGGCTGAGGATGTATTTTTTCCCACCCCCAAAAGGCACAACCCTTTATTTCCTTCTAAGTATAGATGTATTAGGTAACTGGATATTCCACCATAATTTTACATCAGTTATTTACAAAATATAATTCATGTCTGAGTTTCTCAAGCCAGTTTTTACTTAAGAGTCAGAGCAGGTTCTTGCCACTGGCCATTTTTACATTATTTATTGCCTCTAGAGAAAACCACCACCAGTAATATTTGACTACACATACTTGTGGGCCACTTGTTTTTAGAAGTACTGTCACTAAAACAGAGTTTTGGGTGCTGCTCATCTAAATGCTATAATGTATAGGTCTCCAGTCATCAACTACCTGCAGATCACTCATGAATTACCTATCAGCAGAAGGGTATCTGGCTGCACCCCAGAATTTGCCTAGCCTCTTCTGAACTGCCCGGTTTTAACACTTCTCCTCCTCTACTCTGTTCTTCATACACCTTGACATTCGAAAGAGTAGTGGTGGTGTAGAAAGAAACACTCCTGCATTAGTCCTTGGGTAGTACTGGGGAGTGGCAAAAAGTAATCTCAGGGGCGCCTGGGTGGCTCAGTTGGTTAAGCAACTGCCTTCAGCCCAGGTCATGATCCTGGAGACCTGGGATCGAGCCCCACATCGGGCTCCCTGCTAGGCGGGCAGCCTGCTTCTCCCTTTCTCACTCCCCCTGCTTGTGTTCCCTCTCTAGCTATTTCTCACTGTCAAATAAATAAAATCTTAAAAAAAAAAAAAAAGTAATCTCATTACAACTACACTGGTCTCACTCTTTTGTCCAAAGAGTGTTTGAGGAGATCTCAGATGGTTCATTTCTTCAAAGAGAAGAGCAATCCTCTTGGTGAGGCCCCACTAAGGAATTCAACAGACCATGAGAGGAAGAAGGGGAGGAGAAGATGAGGAGAGGATAACTAGATAAAGTTAGGAGTATTATCAGTGTGACATACATCCAGAAGTTGAATCAAGTCACTCCTTAGCCATCTATTTACTTTTAGTGAAACCAGTAAGTTCAGTAGAACAGGATATACATCTCTGGGGGCAGGCAATGGCTTATTAATCACAAAAGAAAGTGCTCTTCTCTAGTATCTTCCTAGGTTGGGCTCCACTTACTGAAAACAGGACCCAAAGGCTTAGAACCACCAACCTGAGGAATAAATACAGTCTTCTTTAGCTAAACCCTGTTCTAGCTAGTTTTTGGTTTAGAAGAGGGTAGAGGGAAGCTGATAGGAGCATACCTCAAGAGTTCTCTTTTATGACCCTACTGGGAAGGAGAAATAAACCATTCTAGAGCTTAGTAAGATGAGAGCATCAGAGTGGACAGAATTTAGCTACAATCTCTTCTCTATCTCTCTTATGAATGTGTATAGGAATGTTTGGAACCAAGTGTTTGTTCACTAAAGTAAAGAAGAGGAATTCCTTTGCAAGTCCTTTGACTCATTATGACATCCTCTAGATGGCAGGGAATTAATGTAGCTTGCTCAGAAATCAGTGGGAACTCATGTATGAAAACAAAAGGTTTAAAAGTGGTTGAAAAAGGAAAAACTGAATTAATTTTAACTTGAAAATGTATGTTTAATACAAAAATTTGAAAAAGATTTCAAATGAGCTAAACCTTCCCACACACAAGTTTTTTAAACCATGAGGCTAAGGGTGTGTGGTTGGCTCAGTTGGTGGAGCATGCAACTTTCAATTTTGGGGTTGTGAGTTTAAGCCACATTTTGGTGTAGAGATTACTTAAAAATGAAGTCTTTTTTAAAAAAGAAAAAAAAGCATAAGACTAGAATTAAAACTTCAAAAATAAGGTAAAGAGTTGTCACCATCCCACGATATTTCCATACTTTCTAAGAAAGGTAGATTCTAGAAGAGATCTTCTGTTTTGCTAAGGGGGAGGAGTGGTTATGGATTTAGAGAAACCCCAAAAGATCCCAGAAATGGGACATAATGAGGGATGAGGGAGAAAAAGAGGAAAGGGATGGAGGTAAACAGAAGGGAGGAGAGGGGAAGTGGGAAGGGGAGAGAGGAGAAAGACAACAAACAAAAGAGAAAGACTCTTCAAAGGTGCATTGTGGTTTTGCTGTGTGATCTGTAATTTTACCCTTTTTATCATTTCTAAGCGGAATCTTTACTAGAAGTCTACATTATTTATTAATGTTTTATTGTCTGTATTGTGTGTCTGTGCCAGATGTTTAACCAACGCAGCAACTGGATGAGGGCTGAGTTACCTAAGGAGGCCCAATTACATCTCTGTATCTGTATAAAGCATTCATGTAACAAAGACTTTAGTAAAGCTGAGGTAAGATAGTAGCTCACAACCTTCCCCAGAAATCCTCCATTGATCCCAAACAGACCACTTCCTAACTATCGGAGGATATTTGGGTGGCTTACATCAAAAACAAAAACTGAACAAGCAAAGAGGTTTATTTTATTCTAACTATTGCAATTTGGAGTGTAACCCAGGTCTGAATATCAGTGTCTCGGTAGTGACTTTGCGAAAAGGAATAAACATGTGGCATTTGGAGGTTTATAGTAGGGGTTGTTTTGCAAGCTGAAATCTCAGATACCTGAACAGGATATATTTTTCTCTGTAGTTAGCAAGTTTCAGGAGGACCGTGAGTTCTGATCTTAGCTAATCAATCATGCCAAATAGTTCTAATTTTAGCTAATCAATAATGAGACAAAGAATGGGAAACTGGAAGGTCTGTGCCTCGCTTTGTCAGCAGGTTTGGGGCAAAAGAGAAAGGTCTGTGTTTGTTGGGTTTGTCAAATATAGTTTGTCTCAAAATAATCTTAGGGATTAAAGTAGTTTGTATGCAATTTTGGTCAAATTTGGTGAAATAGTCCACAAAGTCAGCATTTTGGATTGGTACTGTTCTTGGAAAAAGAGCCAAACCACCTGTTGTGCTCTGACAGTAGTCTAGAACTGAGAAGTGTTCTGGACAAAAACATTTGATTGAGGGGGGATACATACAAGAATAGGCAGAAAAAATGTTAGAGATTGTGTTAAGGAATAAAAACAAGACTTGAGACCATTCAAGTGGATTCTAGAAAATTAGCATGGTAAAAACCTTTGACAATGGGGTCAGGACTATGGTGGCAGTGAGGTACATTTCTTCATTAGCAACTTGAATGTTCTTATTTATGATGTAAATGTCAGAGAAATTTGGGGGAACACATATGCAGCAGTCACTTCCAAACAACACATGTCTTCCCTCTGGGTGCCAGATCAGACTAAGTGTCAGTCGATTGTGGAGCACTGTGTGTTGAGTCTTTTGAATTTTTTGGCGGAGAAATTCAATCTTCTTTATCACATTGTTTGCAGTGATGGTTATCTCCTATAGCAGGACATGGAAGATGTGAGAGTTTTTCTTTTTAAGATTTTATGTATTTAGGATGCCTGTGTGGCTCAGTGGGTTAATGCCCCTGCCTTCAGCTCAGGTCATGACCTGAGGGTCCTAGGATCAAGGCCCGTGGGGAGCTCTCTGCTCAGCAGGGAGCCTGTTTCCTCCACTCTCTCTGCCTGCCTCCCTGCCTAGTTGTGATCCCTCTGTCAAATAAATACAATAAAATATTTTTTAAAAAGATTTTATGTATCTATTTGAGAGAGAGAGAGAAAGAGCAGGGAGACGGGCAGAGGGAAAGGGAGAAGCAGACTCCCTGCTGAGCGGGGACCCCAATGCAGGGCTATATCCCACGACTCTGGGATCATGACCTGAGCCCAAGGGAGATGTTTAACCAACAGACACCCAGGCACCCCGAGAAAAGGTGGCTCAAATGCGGTCAGGTGCAGCATCCAGGTCCTCAAGATCTCCCACCAAGCTCTCGGTTTCCCTTTCAAGGGTGTCATCAGGTCCAGCAGAGAGAGGAAGACTATAGTAGCACTTTGGTGTCAGCCTTCACCTTTTAAGGAAACACAATACTAGTAGACTGTCCAGATCAATGATAGTCATTGAAGAGGACAAAGAGGAATTTAAATACCTTAAGGAAGTGTTTGGGCTACATACCTGGTAAGGACTCAGAAGACTGGCTAGGTAATATAAGCCAGGAACTGCTCAGTGCTAGGAGACAGCAATAAGTCTGTTCCCATAGATGAAATTTGTGACTTCTGGAATAACTGAAGAGAATAAGGTTTTGTTTTGTTTTGTTTTGTTTTGTTTTTGTTTTGTTTTGTCTTGTTTTGTTTTGTTTTGTCATAGTGTTGTCTTTCTAACATATAGAAGCTGAGAAAAGGGTATGGTTATAAGGAGACTATCCTGACTGAGACTTTTCCATACATAAAACTTTAGTGCCTCCAGATGGCAGCACCCATGGTGGTGTTGTTTGATGGTTGCATTTTCTAGGTTGCATTTTCTAGGTTGCATTTTCTTTGGGAAAATGATGAATAGTTACAAGTATTGTCATTGAAGTTGTCAGAGTAAAAGATACATAGTTGACCTTTGAACAACACAGGGGCATGAGGCATCAACCGTCCACATAGTTGAAAATCCTCATATAATTTAGACTCTCCAAAAACTTAGTTACTAAAGTCTACTGTTGACCAAAACAATAACATAAACCGTTAGTTAATACATATTTTGTATGTTATATGTATTATAGACTGTGTATTTGTCACAAACTAAGCTAGAGAAAAGGAAATGTTATTACAGAAATCATATGGTAGAGAAAATATACTTACGGTATTATACTATAAAAAAATCTGCATATAAGTGGACCCATGCAGTTCAAGTCCATGTTGTTCAAGGTCAACTATGTAGACAGAAACTGGAACCTAGAAAATTCTTGTCTGTGAAATTGCCAGAGAAATAAACATGATTTTTCTGAAAGTGGTGCAGATTGAATTTGGTTATTTGTTTAACTGATATAAAAAAACTGATATAAAAAAGACTACTATAGTCTTCCTAGCATTATATGGGGAAAACAGCTAAGCTGTGGTTTTAAGGGTGGGAAGAAGAATTCGAGGAAAAATAAAGGGAAGGGTGAAAAAGAGCAACGATTTCAAGAAAGATGTTAAAGTTGAGTGATCTCCGTTTGGCAAAAGCCATCCAAAGGTTTGGGGGTCCTGAATATAGGTAAAATAAGGACTAGGGAAGAAGGAATAGCAGGGCAAAAAAGAAAGACATGGTTCAAGGAAGTTTTGATACTAGTCAGTAATAGAAAAATGGAGGATAACAAGAAGAATACAAAGGAGAAATATGGAGGGAATTGACTATAACACCTGTGGATGATCTTATTCTGGTGTGTTAGTTAGAAGCTGATCACCTTATGGTATCACACAATTGTTCCCGAGAAAGAAGTCCACTTCATGTCAATATAATGGAGGAAAATTTCCTTTTTTTCCTTCTACTCTGCCAGGTTCCCTGACAAAAGATAGATTAATAAGAGAAAAACAATTCATACTGAGTACATTGTGTGAGAGAAATGTCAGTGAAGAGTAATTCAAATTGTTGGTTAGAACTTGGGCTTATAAAGCATCTTGGCAAAGGAAAAGGACTTCAAGTTCTGCAGGGCAGTAATTGTGGGAAGGCAAATAAAATATATGGAAAATTAGTGGAAGATAAGGGCTAATAAAGTTTACTATGTAGATTCCTTGGGACTGATAAGGATCTATATTTGTCTCTATTGATTAACTTTTGTCCTTCCTGGTAGAAGAAAGGGGACATTTATGTCCTGTTTTTAGGTAAATGGGGGAATACGGAGAGCTTTTCTTGTATCTGGTTCTTCACAGTTGCCTTCAGCTCAAAATAATCCTTATGTCAAAGTGGTATATTGGGGTGGGGGGAGCATATCCAGGTCTCTCCAAAGACCTCCAATTTAAGGTTTCTTGTTGGGGTGGATTTCCATTTGAAGTAAGGCTTTTATTTATTTGTTTGTTTGTTTGTTTGTTTGTTTGTGAAATGTGAACCCAAGGTTGTATTCTTTGTTTTGGAGCAGTATTGATGGTAAGGCAGACAGTGTGTTTTAGTTGAGGACCCCCCCAAAAGTGTGTCTACTCCTTTCAGATATTAAAAAAAGGGGGGGGGAAGGGTATCAGTAATTCAGGACTCTAACAGTGGGAGAAGAGATAGAGAGGATATGATGTGGTTTTTTAAATTATTTTATTATTTTTTAAATTTTTTAATATTTTAATATTTTTTCTTTTTAACTTTAAATTTATTTTATTTTTTCAGTGTTCCAAGATTCATTGCCCATGCCCCAAACCCAGTGCTCCATGCAATACGTGCCCTCAGTACCCACCACCAGGCTCTCCCATCCCCCCACCCCTCCCTCCAAGTCCCTCAGTTTGTTTCTGTGTCCAAAGTCTCTCATGTTTCATTTCTCTCCCTGAATCATCCTACTTCCCATTTAGTTTGCATCTCATACTGTCTTCCATATTACCCCTTATGCATCACAAGTAAGTGAAACCATGTGATACTTGACTTTTTCTACTTGGCTTATTTCACTCAGCATAATCTCTTCCAATACAGTCCATGTTGCTACAAAAGTTGGATATTCATCCTTTCTGATGGTGGCGTAGTATTCCATTGTATATATGTACCACATCTTCTTTATCCACTCGTCTGTTGATGGGCACCTTGGCTCTTTCCACAGTTTGGCGATTGTGGCCATTGCTGCAGTGAACATTGGGATACATATGACCCTTCTTTTCACTACATCTGTATCTTTGGGGTAAATGCCCAGTAGTGCAATTGCAGGGTCATAGGGTAGTTCTATTTTAAATATTTAAAGGAATCTCCACACTGTTTTCCAAAGCCGCTGCACCAGCTTGAATTTCCACTAACAGTGTAAGAGGGTTCCCCTTTCTCCGCAGCCTCTCCAATACTTGTTGTTTCCTGACTTGTCAATTTTGGCCATTCTGACTGGTGTTAAGGTGGTATCTCAGTGTGGTTTTGATTTGAATTTCCCTGATAGCTAGTGACGCTGAACATTTTTTCATGTGTCTGTTAGCCATTTGTATATCTTCTGTGGAGAAGTGCCTCTTCATGTCTCTTGCCCATTTTTTGATGTGTTCATCTTCTTTTTGGACGTTGAGTTTGAGTAGTTCTTTATAGATCTTGGATATCAGCCCTTTGTCTGTGGTGTCATTTGCAAATATCCTCTCCCATTCTGTGGGGTTGCCTCTTTGTTTTGTTGACTGTTGAGAGGATTTGATATTTTGAGGTTGCAGGTATAGAACCCAATAAAGAAGGTCAGGGACATCGCTTTAGTCATCATGTATAAGGGAAAGTCATCATATGTGGCAGAAAAGCTAGGGAATCAATTCTGGCAAAAGCTAACTCACTGTAGAAATCCTTGGAGTTGTCTTGTTTTCAGGGAGAGGAAAATTGATAATAGTGTTAATTTTTTTAGGAATAGAGTCTCTACTTTAGGGAGGATATCATGTGCTAGCACTTAAGGGCTTTGTTTTATGGTTACAGATGTTATGTCCCTTTTGGGCAACAGATTGCAGTAAATATTGGGCAGTGACAACCATCATTAAGCAGAGAAGTTCATCTATATTGAATTCAGGTACTGAGGCTCAGATACCCTCAGAGGATGAACTGAAGTTCCTCAAAAGGTTTGCCTGAGTCATGAGTGGATGAGACTGAGAAGCGGGGGAGAGACGATGGAGTACAGTGAGGGGCTGTGCCTGGCCATCCTCATCCCAGACCTTCACATCACCCCAAGTGCAGAGTGCTGTGGGTAACCTGCCAAAAGAGCTCTTGTGGACTGGAGAGGGAGCTCCTGATGAGAGCCTACAGGGGGTTATTTATTCAACTAGATTAATGAATCTCTACAACAACTCTGTAGCGGACAGCCTGCACTATGTATATGTGTGGGTATAGAATTAAAGGAAGTGAAGTTTAAAACCAACTAAAAAATTAAACCCAGTTACTTAAAATACTTAAAACAGAGAAATGGATTGAAGTCTGAGACAGAATTAAAGCCCAACAGGGTAGGACCTTATCACTGTAACACAGCTAACATTTAGGATGAGAGAGAGAAAAAAAGTAGAGAGCAGAGGTTAAGACTGAGGGTTTGTAAGAAGGCTGCTGAGGACAGCTCAACTTCCCAGCAGACAAAATTCCATTTAGCACAAGGCAGACCTTCATCCCACTTGTGACTGTTCCCCTGGGGGCTGTCACCCAGTCTTGCAATGAGAACTATCCCTTGGTAAGGTCTGCATCCTGTAAATATTGACCCTGTGCTATATGCTGGTTAGATACTGATTATACAAAGGTGAAAAAGACTGCATTTAAAGGCACATTCCAGCAGGGAGAGATGCAGGAAAATGGCTATAAATTCAGTGTCATAAGGATTTTTTTTGAGACCTCCACACAGAGGATCCACAAGTAGGAGCAAAGAATTCTCTGGAGATTTAGAGTTTTCCCAGATGGGACAAGTGAGCAAGACTCTGTAGATGAGCAGAGAGAGAAAGCAGGAAAGGGTATAGAAGCAAGAAAACAGTAAGAGCAAAGATTCAGAGGACACAATGCACACATTTCCCCTCCCTCCCCTCACCCCTTCCCTTGCTACTGATTCTACCATGTCTTGCATGGAGGGGATGACAGTTTTCAAAGCGGTGAAAAGGCTGAGTGCCTAGAGTATAGGGGGAGTTCAGAATCCTGCAGGGTGAGGATGGAAGAACAGGTTGGGCCTGATTGTAAGGGCCTCACACATGCTGCAGCTGCTCTCTCAAAGTTCGGGAGATAAAATCTTGCAGAAGGAGAACTCTGGCAGCAGTGGAAGGGGGATGTAAAGGCAAGAATAATGAGACACTGGTAGTCTAATGTGGAGGCCATTATAGCAGGTCTAATGAGAGATGATTGCTCTTAGAAATAGGTTGGAGTCAGACATTTCCAAGTAGGACTGGTAGAATCTGGGGGCCTGCGGATCACTGTGTGAGGAGCATGGTGGTGTTGTGGAGGGTGTGGATTTTGTAGCCAGGCCAGCCGAGTTCAGGCTGATGCTGGCATTCGCTAGCTCTGTGACTCTAAGCCAGGAACACACATGTTCAAAGTTCAGTTCTCTTCTGTAAAAATGCGCATAATGCCGCTTATCATTTTTTCCAGCAAAGACTGAATGACACAACGTATGTGAATCTAGAGCTTTGTATGGCATGAAGTAAGTAATCCATACGTTTGAGTACTTTCCAGTAGGTGTTCTATGCCTCCCACATTTTGTTTCATGTGCAGCTTTCTAGGGCAAGTCTTACCTCCTATACCCATTGCCTCCCTCCAAAAATGATAGGGCTATTTACTCTTTCTCAGACATGACCTATTCTTTCTCGTCTCTATCTTTGCTCATGCAATTTCTTTTCTTGGAATATCCTTCCTCTCCTCAGTTCTCATTGTTTTCTAGGGCAATTTGCCTCAAAGGCTCTGCTTCAAATTGTACCTCCTCTATGAACACATTCTCGGTTATCCCACGTGCAAATTATCTTTCCTTCCAAAACATTCTATTGGAACCATTCTAATGACTCTTACACTATACTGCACTTGACCTGGCTATTTTTTTTTTAATTTTTTTGACAGAGATAGAGAGTACAAGTACGTAGAGCTGCAGGCAGAGGGAGAGGGAGAAGCAGACTCCCCACTGAGCGGGGAGCCCGATGTGGGGCTCGATCCCAGGACCCTGGGATCATGACCTGAGCTGAAGGCAGATGCTTAACTGACTGAGCCACCCAGGCACCCCTCCTCCCCCCACCTGACTATTTTAGGTAAATATTTTCTCTCTTCTAGGCAGCATCTAGTTAATTTTTCTATTCACTGAGGTATTTAATTCAGTGTACGGTGTTATCAAAAGTAGACATTTGGGTTCGCTGTGTGGCTCAGTTGGTGAAGCGTCTGCCTTTAGCTCAGGTCATGATCCAAGGAACCCGGAATCTAGTCCCACATCAGGCTTCTTGTTCAGCAGGGAGCCAGCTTCACCCTTTGTCTGCCACTCCCCTTGCAAAATGAATAAAATCTTAAAAAAAAAAGTAGACATTTTATAGATTAATATGATTGACTTGAATAGAAAAGACAGCAGTCAAGCAAGTACTAGCTATGAGGGCAGGAGGAGGATGGTATGTGTCCTTGCTAACAAGAAAATCAGTGAAGATGTACTGCTGCCAATCCTAATTTTATTACCCCCATTTCTAGTTTCGCTTATGTAAGTCACTGTTCCTCTACAGCATCTAAGTCTGGCAAATTCAACATATAAGACCAGCAAAGAGTGTTTCAGACAACACAATCCTACTAGTTTATGAGTTTTTCGTTGGTTTATAGGTTTGATCTCTCTCTTTTTTTTTTTTTAAGATTTTATTTATTTGACAGAGAGAAACACAGCCAGAGAGGGAACACAAGCAGGGGGAGTGAGAGAGGGAGAAGCAGGCCTCCCACCTAGCAGGGAGCCCGATGTGGGGCTCGATCCCAGGTCTCCAGGATCATGACCTGGGCTGAAAGCAGTCGCTTAACCAAATGAGCCACCCGGGTGCCCCATGGTTTGATCTCTTTTGTGAGCTATAGGCTTAATTTAGATGAGTGACAAAGACAGTATTTGCTGTAGTTCTTTAGTGTTATTTCTGTAAAAAAAGTATATAGTATAAATATTATATATATTTAAATATATAAGTATTTTCAGTTATATAAAAATATAACATTTATACTATATATTTTAATATAGGTATATATATTTATAAAATCACAGTCTAGGCTAACAGCAGATAGTTTCAAAATTAAATTATCTGATTAAGTAGCACGCTCTTTTTTTTTTTTAAGATTTTATTTATTTGACAGAGAGAAACATAGCTAGAGAGGGAACACAAGCAGAGGGAGTGAGAGAGGGAGAAGCAGGCTTCCTGACGAGCAGGGAGCCCGATGTGGGGCTCCATCCTGGGACTCCAGGATCATGACCTGAGCAGAAGGCACACGCTTAATGATTGAGCCACCCATGCATCCCAGAACACTCTTTTTTCACTTAGAAGTTTTAACTTAGTAAATCTGCATGGCTTAGTTTCATGAAAGTAGTTTGTGGTCTCTTTAAGCACAGCAAAAGACACTAAAGGAAGATGGTGTTGGGCACCTGGGTGGCTCAGTTGATTGGGCGACTACCTTTGGCTCAGGTCATGATCCCGGAGACCTGGGATCGAGCCCCACATCGGGCTCCCTGCTCCGTGGGAAGCCTGCTTCTCCCTCTCTCACTCCCTCTGCTTGTGTTCCCTCTCTGGCTGTGTTTCTCTCTGTCAAATAAATAAAAATATTTTTAAAAATAAAAAATAAATAAAAAATAATAAAAAATAAAGGAAGATGGTGTTGAACTCAGCAGCCTGGAAAACCAGCCAGAATGAACACTTACAGAGAAAAAAAACTAGCATTTGTGGAATGGACAACCAAATGCAGTAAGTTTTTCTTAAATTTATCCATTAAAAAAAAGTAATTTTTGAGAACAAATGTCTAATATTTATATTGTATTTAAAAAGGGAAAAGAAACAGCTATTGTTTATGTGAAAGGTCTTTATTTTCTTTAGAGCAATATTAAAACAAATAAATTATTGTGCAGTTCACTAACACAATGAACACATGTAAGTGTTAACCTTATAAATAAAAGGCACTTCTGGTGCAATTACAGTAAAATAATAGAGACAATTTGATAGTTATTTATCTTACCACCTTATAAAATTGCCTGCTCATTTCACATTGTTTTTTCAATGTGATTCTGTGAATTGCTTCATTTAAAAAAAATATCAAAGTTCTATCATGAAAGGTACTTCTGTTGATTGACATATTTTAATTCTATTTACTGTTAATACCATCACCAGTGAATCACACTTAAAAGACATTTTTAAATACTACCCTTTATCTGTGTGCTTCACAGTGTCATCAGAAAGTGTTTTAAGTACCCAAACATAAATGAAGGGGAACAAGCCTCCTTTACAGCGGAATAAAAGTTGGGTAAACCAGAGCTTTTTGTTGTTTTATTATTTATTCTTTTCCAATGATTTTATTCTGCTCTTATTTCTAATTATATAATTTTGTGAATTATATGATTTTGTAAGGAAGACTTTATATTTTTTTAGAAAAAAGCATGATGTAATTTTTAATAAAAATTTTAATAAAAATTATAGCTTCCCAATTGCAAGCCAAAATTAAATATGGTCCCTAAAGAACATTCACAAGTGCTCTCAATTTTTTTCATAGACATATGTACAGAGAATCACAAGTATCAGTTCACCTGATTAGAATAATTTTCTTATAAAGGAAAATACCTTTCATATATTCTTTCACAAAGATGCTATTGTCTGATTAATGTTGAAACCCAACTAAGCTGAACAAATGTCTAACACATTTGCACCCTGTGTTTTTTTTATTTTATTTTCAGACTTAAAATTTAAAAATTACAAAATACTATAAAAATGGTCATAAATTGAAAGCTATATTGACATTATATCTTAATAAACAAAATATTCTTTGACATAAACTATAATACAAACAGCACATTTTAACTATTGTTTTTTAAAGTAAATATGAATTAGAGAATTTGGCTAGAATATTCTGATATATAGTAAAAGTAGAATTATTTCATACATAATCTGAAAAGTTCCAGGTGTAACTGATGGTGATTTTTAAGATGTAAACACTTCCTTTCCTTTGTGTAGTTGTGTTATTGTTCAATTAAAAATAGAGTCCATGTATGACAATTATATATTATTCTATTTCTAATTATCTATGTAGTCATATAAGAATAACCAGAAACTGGTATCAAAATTACATTCTTGATTTATTTGAAAATGCAGAAATAGCATTAATAAACCATCAGCTATGCCTAAAGTATTTCCTAAATTATTTTTGATTATCAATTGTATCAATATGAATAATTTCATAAAGACCTCTAGCTGCTACATACAATAATTTATGGTACACCAACTCTTCAATCAATTGTTTCTATTGTGCAAATAAGCTGAAACAGAACTTCCCTGAGATGAACTATCTTGCTGGCCCATAGAAATAATTCTGTGATACTGTATTCAGATTTTAATCTGAATTATAATCTAATCTGAATCCACCCAAGATGGGTGTTAATAGGTTTTTATCATTTGTACTAATACCTCTTTTCAGGGGACTATTTATACATTTATTGCTAAACCAATGTAGTCAGATACTTTGCTGAAAAATGAAACTTTTCAGAAACAGCTAATTTAGGAGATACTTTCGAGTACAAAAGTCAGGAATCCTTTCTGTGCTTTTAAAGTGTACTAACATTTAACAACTTGAAAGATAAAGGAAATACATTTTAAAAGTCAAAAAGCTTCCCAAATATGCATGTTGCTCATGTCAGTAGAGTTTTACATTTTAAAATATCAACCAGACAAGTGTTAATTAGCTTAAAGGACTTTTTTTCTTTCATTCATATAACCAGGTAGGATCTCAGTCACATATTCATAATAAGGAAGTCATTCACATTGATTGACTTGTGAGATGTTGCTGAGATAATTTTCAGACTTCATTATAAAATTTGTCCACTCCTGACAAATGTCCTCCATGGAGAATTCTGCACCACCGTATTCCAGAGGAAGAATGTCTGGGAAGTGCTGAAGTAAGCTCTGTTTGTAATTGTTCCCATGCATGTGAATCTGAAATAGCCAAAATGTTTTAGATGGTATGCCCTCAGTCTCTCAGTAGCTTAGATATGTTTCTAATGTAAAATCAACACCATAAAATAAGGCATTCTAATGACTTTCAAGATAGAAGGGCGTGTATAGATGCTATGCCCTTTATTTCTCTACTTACATTAGAATTATACTTAAATTTCTATTGTGCTGCTTATGAGTCTAACCATCTTATTGTTTTTTTATATGTATTTGTATTTGTATATATAAGATTTATAAAAAGATATTCTGTCCCCTTTCAAAATAGATTTTTAAAACTCTAAATAAAATTATTTTATACATTCTATTTCCTAATGTACAGGTGATTCTTAGCAAAATATCTAACATCCTAAGACTGTTCTAGAGATAATAAAAATATACTACCTGATATTAGTTCATATGATTTAGAAACATATATCTGTGCACACAGTTACATATATGGGGAGTAATTTATGTGGTACAGTGGATGGATACTTTTGGCTAGGACAGAATTAAGAGACAATTATGATGGTTGAGAACCTTAAATTTTCAAACTAAATTTTAAACTATAAAAAGTGATCATATGGTGCCATGAAATTAAAGACTTGGAAACTTCACTTAAAAACACATTTTGCTAAAAATAAATAAGTACCCTTTTCCCACCTGCTAGGGTAAACTGTTCATCTATACATTGAATGATCATTTAAAAGCAGCTACTAAGAGAAATGAAATATGAATGAAACAAGTTTCCTATACTTGGGAACCTCACAGTCCTAATTCTTGATTTCTTCTGAAATGTTTAAAATATCATCAACTAACTGAAAACAAATCTACTATTTCCTCAGAAAGGGGCAAATAAAAACATTCACAAGGTATTGCCTTTTGATTGAAAGGGAGGAGAATGGCTTAATTGGGTCCCCATCTCTCTTATTTTGGCAAGTCTGTTTCATGTCAATCATGTCAATTCATGTCAATCTCTCTTTCCTGAAATGCTTCAACTACTTCTCAATTTTGTTTTATTTTTCTTTCTCTTTCACTCATATTCTCCCACTCATTAGGTTCAGTTTATCATAGTTTTTGTTTTTATTTGTCCAGAATATAACCCAAAATAGAAATACTTATTTTTAGATCTTGCAGAGTTAAACAAAATATGTCAGCTATTATCAAGCTACGCTGAAGAGAGACAAAAATGAGCCCCCTAAAACTGACTTTTCTAAAAATATTAAAATGAAAAGTGGCCATCTTCATAGGTGTGGTTCTTCTTGAAGACAGATAGAAATTCCTACTGGATAACCTCTACAAATTATCCTTTACAGATTAATGTAGAAGGGTGATTTCCATTCTTGGGAATTCAAATTTGATTTTTAATACTTGAAAAATCGTAAGAGATATTAGATATTCACGTGAAATCAGGTGAATATATCTTTACCACAAGACAGATAAAAACAAAAACAAAGAAACTCATCAAATCTCTTTGCTTTAATTAACATGACCTTAAGTTACATACCTTGGGTACTGTGGTTTTCAGTTATGCATGTCTAATTTAAATACATTTATTTTTTATTTGCACAGATAATACATTCTATGGCTAGAAATCAAAACAAGATAAAAGATAAACAGACAATGACTTGGTCCCTACTCAAACCTCATCCACCACATCCACACCTCTACTCTATTACATATAGTTAGGTTGCTTTCTTGTATATCCATGTAATGCAAATATAACTAGAGATTCTAATTTCTCTCTTTTTTATACAAAAGGTAGCATACTCTAAAAACTATTCTTCCTTTTTTTATTTCACTTTACAATCCATCATGAAAATCTTATTGTATTCCACTGTGTTGATATCCAAAATCTATTTATTTAACCAGTTCCCTAATGATGAACACTTGGTGGTTTCCAGTCTTTTGCTGCAATGAATTCTCTTGTATCTGTAATTTTGTTTACGGGTTTGTACAGCCTTGGGATAAAATTCCAGAACTGCAAAGGCTGTACTTTTGATAACTGTTACCACACTGCCCTCTATAGGAAATATACCATTTTGCACTTCCACTTCAATGAATGAGAGGTTATTCCCCCCACAGCCCAACTTGCTTTTTCAAAATTAAAAAGAAATTTTAATTTATAAAAATGGTTTGTTATATAAATACTTAAAACACTGAGGAGTGGAGGCTGCCTGAGTGGCTCAGGGGGTTAAGCCTCTGCCTTTGTCTCAGGTCATGATCTCAGGGTCCTGGGATTGAGTCCCACATGGAGTGCTCTGCTCAGTGGGGAGCCTGCTTCCCCTTCTTTCTCTGCCTGTGTCTCTGGCTATTTCTGATCTCTCTCTCTGTCAAATAAATAAATAAAATCTTTGAAAAAAACATTGAAGACTGAAGGTAATAATGCAATCCTTAAATAAAAAGGATTGGAACATTTGGCACACAAGAATAGTGACTTGAATATGTTTTACTTACCCGATCCTTAATTTTTTCAGTCAGGAATGGTTTAATCATGGAAAAGACAGCATGGAAAATTATTGGCTCATTTATCAAATGGATACCACGAACTTTCAATGGAAAGGAATCCTTTCAAAAATAAAGAAAACAATTACTAGTAACAAAGCATAAATCAATATATATTCCTATTGACCAGTCTCTTCTCTGAACACTTACTATAGTTAATGCAGTACCTAAAGTGGGATTTTATTTTCAGAATTATTTATTCCATCAACACAATAGCCTGCTTTGCAGTTCAGTCACTAGATTAAGAAAAGATCTCTAAAAAAAGGTTTCACCTTATAGCTTAGACAAAGTATTTTTAAAAAAGACCTGCAGCTTTTGTAACTAAGACACAGAAAATATCTTCTCCAATCACATATAAATGTTCTTTAAAGAAACCAATGGGGGCACCTGGGTGGCTCAGTTGGTTAAGCAACTGCCTTCGGCTCAGGTCATGATCCTGGAGACCCAGGATCGAGTCCACATCAGGCTCCCTGCTCAGCAGGAAGCCTGCATCTCCCTCTCACTTCCCCTGCTTGTGTTCCCTCTCTGGCTGTGTTTCTCTCTGTCAAATAAATAAAAATCTTTAAAAAAAAAAAAAAAAGAAAGAAACCAATAATTCATTTGGTCATTTATATCTAAAAATTTTCCCCTAATTTTAATTTTGAGAAAAAAAATTAAAATTTCATAGAAGCGGAATGGATCGTAAATACACACTTCTAAAATTTCAACACAGGTATAGGTCCTTCACATCAAAGTAATATAGTTTTATTTAGAAAGTTTGAAAAGTTAAGAATTTTTTTAAAAAAAACACTTCACCAGTAGTTTTCTTATCTAAAATGTGTTAACACACAGATTTCTCCTGCCAAATTCCTTTCATGCAAAATTTTTCCCCCTTATGCATAGCTTTTACAGATGTGTTATCAATTTGGAGCTTTTCCTTCCAGGTTCTGTCTATGAATAATTTTATTTTAAACATAATTGTCAATATGCTCTCTAAATAATTTTCACCCTGTTTTGTTTTGGTAATATAATACAATTCTTATACACATCATGAGTTTTAATATTGCTGTGATAATCTATCAAATGGATATACCATAATTTTCCTATTTCTGGACAAATAAGCTGTTTCTAATTTTCATCTATAAAAATTGATGCTATAAGTAACTATATTTATCGGAGGCAATGGTGGTTATAAACACAATTCTTACATTCAGATGACCTGAACTGGAATTCTTGCTTCATTGCAAAATGTGTGTGCTTGGGCATTACTATGTCACCCCTCTGACATAGTTAATTAATTTGTAAAATGGGAAAAATAATAGCTGTAGGCTTGTTTGGCCATTAAATGGTAATGCACTTGAGACACTTAGCAAAGTACCTGGCACATAGTAAGCTACTGTTGTTACTATATATGAAGTCTTTACTGCTATTATATATGAAGATTATTTGCTGGCTAGTCCCCGGAAGTAGAATTACTGAATCAAAGATGATGGCCATCTTAAAAAGCCTTTTAATTTCTGAAGAATTGTATCAATTTATACCTAGCAAGAATGTAACATTTAATTATACCATAGCTATAAATGTTGTTTTGAGTCAATCTTTTAAATTAGGAAGAAAATTTTAATAATAGAAGGAGAAAGTTACCATGTTATTGTTGAAATGTATAAATTCTGTGGTTACTAATTTTGAACATATTTTCAGTTTCTTGCAACATTCTTTCTTTTGTGAATTAATACTTTACTTTCTCTTAGCATTGTTGAATGCTATGTATTATTTTAAAATTATTTAATTTTCTAATAAATGACTATCCTCTTGCTTTGTTGAATATATAACTAAATTTAAATCTATTATTTGGAATTAATATACCAAAGAGTTAAAATATACACTTACTGTAAGAACGGCAGCAATCTTCTTGGCTACGGATGGGGTAATTTGAAAAGCATGAGAAAACTGCCAGCCTTCTAGATCAAAGACAGCCTTGATACCATTCCGTTGAGTTTCTACCTCCTGTACAATAAGCTCGGATGTGATTAGACTTACACGAAAAACATCATAAGCTGTGAAAACTTTTGGGTCCCATTGTGCTAAAAAAAATTTAAAAATAACATATCTTAACATAATGTAAAGATTCAGGAAGATTTGCGAAAGGAAACTAATTCTTTTGAGACTTAAAAGATCAATAGATATAAACACATGTACAAAGGGTGGATTGAATAATGGATCAAACCGGTGGTCCAAAAACATATGCCTGCTTTTCCCTCCATCTACAGATCCCTAGTGAAGAACAGATTTTTAAAAGCATGGGGGAGAAGAGAATGAATGCAGGCTGAATTTGCTTGCCAGATGAAGCTACAGCCCAAAACATTCAGGAGAGGGTTGTGGCTAAAGATGAAAATGTCGGGGCGCCTGAGTGGCTCAGTTGGTTAAGCGACTGCCTTCGGCTTGGGTCATGACTCGAGACCCGGGATCGAGTCCCACATGGGGCTCCTTGCTCGGCAGGAAGCCTGCTTCTCCCTCTCTCACTCCCCCTGCTTGTGTTCCCTCTCTGGCTGTATTTCTCTCTGTTAAATAAATAAAATCTTAAAAAAAGAAAAAAAGAAAAAAGAAAATGTCCCCAGCTATGCTCCCAGCTAGGAGGTGTTGGAAATGGGAAAAGCAAGGGCTTTTAGATGATAAAGGATTATAAAGTGTAACTAGGGCCCTATAGCAACCAAAGAGGTTGCTAAGGGAAATGGATGAAGAGCAGATTGGCAGGTTCATGTGTCAGACACCCCTTGGTGGCAACAGGACATGGCTATCATGTCGCACAGGCCAGAACAGTAAGTGTGGGCTTTGGAAAAGAGCCAGAGAAGCACTCCAGTAACTGCCCACACCCAGGGCAAGGAAGAATTACTGACATTCCTGTCCTCTCCCCTCCCCCACCATCCCTGGGCAGGCCAGGGCAAGCAATAATGGACTGGCAAGCAGGTGAACTTAAAAGAAGACACACATTCACTAAGTATTACAACATTTTTAAAAAATACAAAGAAGAGGGGAACCACACTCAATACATGAAGGCACTAAAACCTAAGGGAACAGCTAATAAGGCAACAGACATTAAAAAGAAACAAAATAGTTTCAGTGAGGGAAGAAAAGGGTAATGTAGGCTATTATAAGAACAGGTTATTATTTAAAAGAATAAGTTGAGTTCTTGGAAATACAAAGATGATAATTTGAGCAAATCTCAGATGATAAGACAAATGGAAAAGACACAGCCACTGAGTGCATGATGGGTTGGAATACCAAACTCAAGAATTCTCTGAAAAGAGCCAGGAGTTGATATGTATGCATCAAAAGACTCATACAGCTAGAGACATGCAGCTAGATCCAGAGTTTCAACACCCAGATAATTAGAGTTCTGAAAGGTACTAATGCAGAGAATAGGGAAGAGGGGAAAGAGGAATGTTCCAAAGCTGGGGGAAAAAAAAAAAAAAAAAAAAAAAAGCAAGTCTTCATACTGAAGTTTCCAAGGAGTGCCTAAGGACACAAATGAGAAAGGAAAAAAACATTCATGATTAAGAAACGGTAAAGTTTCAAAATACCAAAGTTTCTGACTTGGATAACTGGGCAGAGTGGTGGTACCACTTACTGAGATAGGAAACAGTGGAAGAGAAATGTTTTGGGAGGAAAAGATTGTAAGTAGCTTTGGACATGTAACAATGGTGACTTAGAGACATCCAGTTGGACACAGTTGGAATAGAGAGCTGCTCGTATGGATTCCTGGGGACAGGAGATGGTGAGGTGAAGACAGAAATCCGAGAGTTGTTTGTGCTTGTATGACAGCCTGCTTCAGGGATATCTGAGGTCTATAGAGAAAGTAGCATGAGTAGAGGAAGCTGAGGCCAAAGTGCTAAAGAATTTCAGAATTGAAAAGGTGATACAACAGGTGATAGCAGACTCTGAAGGAGCAGCCTAGTAAGTCAGGAAAACATCAGGAGAATGTGGCATCAGAAAAGCCAAGGGAAGAGGATAGCCCAAGAAAGACGTGGTTTATTATGCTGAGAGATCAAGTAAAGCAGAACTAAACATGTCCATTAGATTTGCTGAAAAGGTCACTGATGATCTGTTAAGGCCATTTCCGCACACAGGTGGAAGTGAAGCCAAGCCAGAGCAGACTGAGAGGAATTGTGAAAAACTGTGTGAAAATATGGATGGTGAACACCACTGATTTGAGATGTTTGGCTGAGAATGAGGAGTAGGGAAACGGCTGGGCTGGAGTTTGGAGGATCTTGTGGGATTGAGGAGGAGTTTTTGTTTTGTTTTGGATGGTTGACGCTTAATAGATTTAAATGTTGATGGGGACTGTCCACTGGCAAGGATAAAATTGAAGATAGAAAAGAGACAATCAGGGGCGCCTGGGTGGCTCAGTTGGTTAAGCGACTGCCTTCGGCTCAGGTCATGATCCCGGAGACCCGGGATCGAGTCCCACATCGGGCTCCCTGCTCTGCGGGAAGCCTGCTTCTCCCTCTCTCACTCCGCCTGCTTGTGTTCCCTCTCTAGCTGTGTTTCTCTGTATCAAATAAATAAATAAAATCTTTAAAAAAAAAGAAAAAGAAAAGAGACAATAAGAACTATTCCCAGGAAGGCACAATGTGTTTGCCTTTTGCTTTTTAAGAGCTTCAGCTGCCTGGTAAGAATTTGAGTAATCAATTCATGGATAATGCAGCTCAAACATACTATACTACTTCAGAAATTGGCAGAAAGCCACAATGGTGAATATATGAACAAAACGACTGAAAATCTGCAGTCAAGAAAAAAGTTACTAGCCTAAATTTCCGAGCTCACCAACACAGTTGTCTAGGCGTGTGCTGTCCAATGGGGGTAGCCATTAGCCATATGTGGCTATTTAAATTTAAACTAATTGACATTAAATAAAATGAAATATTCAATTTCTTAGTTGCAAAAGCCATATTTCAAGTGGACAATAGTATGTGCACAAAACATGTAACTAGTGGCTATTGGAGAGCAATTTCTTCATCATCGAAAATCTATCTGATAGCACTGGTCTAGACTCAAAGCTCCTTTTTTTTAATGTCAATTTCTTTATTTTTTTTTCATTTTTGAGTACTTGTGTATTATTCAATTTTTTTTAATTTTTTATTGTTACTAAAATTTTTTTTTCCAGTGTTCCAAGATTCACTGCCCATTCCCCACACCCAGTGCTCCACGCTTTAGGTGTCCCCAGTACCCACCACCAGGCTCTCCCATCCCTCCACCCCCCTCCCTCCAAGTCCCTCAGTTTGTTTCTGTGTTCAAAGTCTCTGTTGTTTCGATTCCCTCCCTAGATTACCCTAGTTCCCATTTGCTTTCCTTCTCCCACTGTTCTCCATGTTACCCCTCATGCACCGCAAGTAAGTGAATCAATTTTTATTTTATTTTATTCTATTCTATTCTATTCTATTCTATTCTATTCTATTCTATTCTATTTTATTTTATTTTATTTATTTGACAAAAGAGATCACAAGTAGGCAGAGAGGCAGGCAGAGAGCGAGGAGGAAACAGGATCCCTGCTGAGCAGAAAGCCGGACTTGGGCCTTGATCCTAGGACCCTGAGATCACGACCTGAGCCAAAGGCAGAGGCTTTAACCCACTGAGCCACCCAGGCACCCTCAAAACTCCTTTAAGGCAAAAGAAAAACATGCCTTAACTTCTTAATTCCTTTTCCAGCATCTTTTAATATTTATTGAGTGCTTATTATATGCCAGGTCATGTTCTAATTATATGGCATGTATATTCCAGGATTTAATGCTCACAGCAAGCCAGTGAGATAGGTTTTTACTATACTTGCTTGACCGAAGAGAAACTGGGCTTATAGGTACAGAGCTGCCCATGGAGCTAGAATACAGCAGAGCTGCGGTTCCAACCTGGGAAATGTGCTGTAGAACTTGTATTCCTAAGAACTAAGCCATAGTCAAAGTTTAATACTCACTGTTAAATTTTATCTTTGCTGCTGCAGTATAATAGTCTCAAAAGGAGTAAAATTATATCCTCTGCCTTGTAGGCCAATAATGGCAAAAACTGAGTTTTATCTTGTGGTGCCCTGGTGAACTGGAGAAAAAGGCCCTGTGCATTTTCTCACTGCTTTTTGCTGCAGAGCTGGTACCCAGGGAAAGGTGGTTACACTAACGTTCCACCAAAAATCTCTATCACAGATTTCCTTTTTTAGTTTCTCCCATTAATTCAATCACATCAGGCTATTTATAAATCTTTATGCTATCCTTTCCTTTTACTCCTAAGCCTCTTCTGAGTTTTCCCTTTTCATCCTAGAATAACATCTTATTCTACATAATACATAGGAAATTTGCTGCATGCCCTTCTGCTCTGACTGTCACTAACCTATGTGTTTTCTTTTTTCTTTTCCTTAAGATTTTATAAGTTTGACAGAGACAGAGAAAGCACAAGCCGGGGGAGCGGCAGGAGGAGAAAGAGTGGAGAAGCAGGCTCTCCGCTGAGCAATTCTGATGTGGGGCTTGATTCCCGGACCCTGGGATCATGACCTGAGCTAAAGGCAGAAGCTTAACCGACTGAGCCACCCAGGCACCCCAACCTGCATATTTTCTTGATTTTAAAATCTCTTTTAGTTAAAGGGTATGCTTAAATGTTAATGTGCCACAAGAAACCCTCTCTCTAAGCAATACAAGACAACTTTTGCAGTGTTACGTATGTATGTACTTATTTATTCATAAAGCTTTTATTTTTAAATAATCTCTATACCCAATGTGGGGCTTGAACTCACAACCCCAAGATCAAGAGTTGCATGTTCTACTAACTGAGTCAGCCAGGTTTCCACAGTGTCAAGGAATTTATGATCAAAGGAGCACATTTGCTTTTTCACTCTCCAGGTATCATTTTTACTTCTTAACTTACCCCAGGTAGTTTATGAACAAACTTGAAAAAACTCCAGCCAGGCAATACAGAGCCAGGACACTTGCAGAAAGAGTCCCCTGAAGGTTTTAGTTTTATGTTTCTGGGACCTTCAAGTAGCCCAGATAAAATATAAGATGCACTGGTAATGCTGAATTTCGGATAAACAACAAATAATTTTTTTGTATGTGTGGGGCATACTTATACTAAAAAATTATATCCTGTTTATTGGAAGTTCAAATTGAAGCGGTATATACCATATTTTCATACCACAGATGTTTATTTGGTACATAAAACAGAGATACTATCTTTACTCGGGTCACTCTACCTCTAAAGAATTTGGGGAACTTCATTCAACATCCGCAACACTGGTGGGACAACAAAAGGACAGGGAAGATATTGTGATGTCTCTTTTTATGGATAATAACTTCATTACTGACCCAACTGTACCGACATATAAGCTGGAGCAAACAACAAGAATCATTCTACTTGGTCTTCTGATACCCTAAAGAATTAAATGCTGGAGGGACGGGGGGTGGGTAAGGATGAGGTGGCTGGATGATGGACATTCCGGATGGTATGTGCTATGGTGAGTGCTGTGAATTATGTAAGGCTGATGATTCACAGACCTGTACCCCTGAAACAAATAATACATTTTATGTTAATTTAAAAAATTTAAATACAGCACCTTCTTGCAAGATCATAAAGAGATGAGTTACAGGTATGTACCTTATCTATAATCAGGTAGGAAAAGCAAGTCTATAAATACTCTAAAGCTCCCTAGACTATTTACAGATACAAAGATGTAAATTTACAAAGATGTAAATTTACAAAGATGTCTTTGTCCTTTCAGCTAGGCCACAAGAAGATGCTGGGAGCCCCATGAGTCCTTCTTCATTACATGCCACTTTAAATCACACGAAGGGGCAGTCACCAACCTACAGGAAACACCAGGAAGGCCTAATGGTGAAAGGGAAAACTGTGACACAGAGGGGTATGTGGAATACAGTGTCTTCAGCACGACGCAGAGATGCTGCTTTTCCCCTGGACCTTCCCCTGTCCCAGAGAACGAGCCCCTGGCTCCTCAGCCCAGGGTCTTATCCAACTAGCCATCACTCACTCCAAAAGTATTTAATAAATATCTACCATGTATTAGGTCCTAGTTTCACTGTTAGGATACAGAGAACAGAACAGACGAAATCCATGCTCTGTGGGGCCTGTGTTATTACAGTTCAGAATACAATTATTGGATTTCCTACTAAGTATTTTCTAAACACTTCGCCTTGATCTTTTTCACCTTTCCCTCCATATTTCTCTACTCTGTTTTCTTATTTTATGCAGCTGATTGTGTGGAAGAATGGGAGCAAGATTTTCATTAGTTTCTACTTTTCTCACAATTGCCATTTTATTATTTTTGAGGGATATTACAATCTAAATTAAATCAAAGTTCAAACCTGAAAAGCAAAATTTTTAATATGGACTCCTAGACCTTTCAATATGGCAGCCAAGAAAAAAGAAGAAAAAAAGGAAAGCAATGCTGTATACGACTTACCAATTCTATAAATAAGAACTTTGCTGCCAGTGGGATCTCTGGCTCTTAGGACTCCAAGGTAACCAGCCTTCAGAAGGCCAAGAATACTTCGAGGGCGCAGATCTGCACTTATTTCTGGACATTCTGCTCTCCACTTATAATAGTTTTTCAATAACTGGAAAATAAAATAAAAATTGTCTATAGAGGGCATACGTGATAAGCACTTGGTGAAAACAGAAGCACAGCTTTGACCTTATGTAGGGCCCTTACGTCAGGGCCGTTATGTCAGGATTTTAACCTGGGGTTTTTCTTTGTTTTTGTTTTTGGTTTTTTTGGTTGTAAAAACTTGAGTTTCCTTCATCAAGGATCTCAGGTGATAAGACTTCATCACAAATTCAAAGTTGAGTAATTTTCATTTGTCTCCTATGGTTGGTATTCTCCAAAGATAGCTACCAATAATCCCTTCTGTCCTGGTAGACACATGCCATTCATCCCAGTAGAGTTGGAATCCAGTTGATCTCTACTCTCAGAATCTTCGCTGGCCTTACATTTTGCTTTGGCAGAAGTAACACTGTGCTAGTTTAGGAAGCCTGTGTTTGCTTTTGGGGACCCAGAAACCACATAAGACTAAGATTACTAAAAAAATCTGTGTGGAAAGAGGCACTGGACAACCAGAGCCCATCTTAGACCGGTCTCAGCCGAGTTCCCATCTGATGCAAGTGGATCACAAATGAGCCATCCCCACTCACACCTGTCCAAATGACAGAATCACAGACAGATAAATAGTTATGGTTTAAGTCACTAAATTTGGGCATGATTTGTTACTCAGCGATAACTGAAACATCTACCTTTAGTCTATTCTGAAATAAGAAAAAATAGAAATCAATCAAACGAATTAACTCTACAAATATTTTTGGAGCATCTACAATGTTCTACACGTGGGGTACGCACTTGAGTTACAGCCGTGAGCAGAATAAAATGCCTGTGTTCCTTGGGGCTGACCCACTGATCATCCATGCCATGCTATGTAGTGAAAAGTTAAATTCCCAGGCTGCTTTGTCAGAAAAACCTTGACTGTATCATGTATCACCTGTGTGAATTTGGGTAAATATTTAACTCCTCTGTGTCTTGTTCCCTCCATATGTGCCCTGTAGGGTTAAGCATAAAGCAGACGTGGGCATGATGAGTGGTAGTTACCACTGCTATTATTGTAATAGGAAAGTTATTTGGATTTATTGCTCATCTGAGTATCTGAGCACAGGTTCATGTGAAAGATAACCAGAATTTTTTTGGTTTCATTTTCTTTCCTACAAAAAAGAGCTAAATCAAAGATGCAAAAGAGTATCTCTATACCATTGCTATACTTTCTACTAATAGGAGAAAAAAAAATCAACTTTGTTAATTGTGGTATGCATTCCAAATGGAACAGTATGCCCGGATATTAGGTCTTGATAAAGTATGGTCTGAAGGAAACTTGTTTGTTTGTTGTTTTCCATTTTAAAAGAACCACCAATAAATGGTTACTCTGTATTTACAAGTAATACAAATATTGCCAGTATATCGTGGAGAATACTAAAATCAAATTATGCATTTAAAGTTTATTATGGCTTAATTTTCCTCTTCAAAATATTTCACATTCTCGATTTTTGTAACATGACAATACATTTGGGCTTTTTTATTTTGTTTTAAAGATTTATTTGATTATTTTGAGAGACAGCACAAGCAGAAGGAGCAGAGGGAGAAGGAAAAAGAATCTCAAGCAAACTCCACACTGAGCACAGAGCCTGAGGGAGTGCTTGACCTCACAACCCTGAGATCAAGATTTGCCCTGAAACCAGTGTTGGATGCTTAACCGGCAACGCCACCCAGGCACCCCAGCAATGTCTGTTTTGAGTTCAAAGAGGTCTACTAGCAGCGGGGAGTGGAAGTTTAGGTGAAAGGAAGGAATGGATTTCATATTTGCAAGTCACTGGAATAAACATGACAGGTGTAATCACAAAGTAGTAATGATCTAGAAGAGAAACAACAAATACAAATTTAGAAGCCAAATAGAGGGTGAAATTCCAAACCTGAAACAAATGTTAATGGCTGGCAAGGGCTGAAAAAAGAGAAAAGCTGGCTGGACTGGAGGAGTAGTGACACCATGGTGCAGAGAAGGGAGGAAAAAGTTATGTGTGCCGCCTGCCCCCCTCCTCACTTTCTCCCTGATGTTGTCTTTCTTTCTCTAGCTCTGTTTTTCTCCTTCTCATTTCTTCATTTAATAAGCTTTTCTACTCCTTTTAAAAAGAGAATGTTGCCATAGGTTAAACAAAACTGCAAGGTAGGAAAGAAAAAAGTCCCTCTATTAGACAACAAAGAAATAATTGGTGACCTAAATAGCAATTTCCAAAAGCAGAAAGAACAAAGGTACATTGTAGATTCTGATATATTCATTCTACTCTACAAGTTTCTCTTCTTCCTCCTGTCTTAGAGGGCATCAGAATAAATGTTGAAAGAATGTTACAGTGCTCATTACATTGATAGTTCCCTCAGATACAAAAATAGTCCTTTTAATTCCGATTCAAGCAGAATGCCAGAAGCCACAAATTAGTTCCTATATAAAGATGATAATTTTAATTTCCCAGGGCATCACAGAAGTTGCAGCTTCATTAAAAGGGATCTTCTAGGTAAGAGGCAGGGTCCTCAGCTTATTCATCTCTGCAGAGTGCTGGGCACCCAGGAGATAGGTACAAGTGTTGAATGAAAGAAGAAACTAACGCATGAGTAAACCAGTCAAATTCACATACTTGAAAAACTGACTTTTTAGTAAAGATATTCAAATCACTCTCCTGCATTTGACATTTAACTTTTGCAAACTGAAATATCTAAACCTGAATCTTTGATCATTACTTTCTTCTGACAAATAAATTCAAAACTGGGCTGACATAAATAAGTCATGTAAATGACATAAATTGCTACTGAGCAATTCTCAAACAAATCATCAAAAGTCCACAACAACAAAAAGATTGGCAGCAAGTGAACATTCATTACTGGGAGGCACCTGCTTTTGCTACAATTAGGAATAAATAAGTGTAAAAAGTTAGGGTTTGTTTTAACTATACTTTGTAATAGAATCAGTTTCTTCTTACATTTTTCATGTACTTTCAAGTAACATCTACAGCTGTGCTGCCTTTACAGGGTTTAATGGCATCATTTCAATTCCTTTTCACAACCAGCCTGAGATGTAATGATTGTCACCCCATTTTATGGATAAGAATACTAAAGCTCAGAGAAGTTACACATTTGCTTACGGGGAAGTAAATATCAGGAGCAGAATCTCTGAAACTGACAAGTGATCTGATCAATTTTACACTGAAACTGACACAGCCACTGAAACTGACATGTGATATGATAAATTTTACAAAAGAAGCTACAAAAGAAGGGTCAATGGGGGATTTTTGAAAGGTTCAAAGACTTTTGGGAAACTGTAAAATTACTTAAAGGATTAAAAAAACTTGCCACATGGAGCCATGACAAGGGAACTGAACCAGTCACTCATAAAAGACAGGAATTCACACGGATCTGTAGAGAGGTTAACAGTTGCCCATTTTACGTTCATGGTTTCAAACAGAAGGGGCAAGTGCAGTATACCTGTGAGCACAGGCTTTGCATAGTTCAATCCAAGCTCAAATCCCTCCTCTACCACTTAATACCTGATTTGGGGGTAGAAACTACATCTCAGTTTCTTCTAAAAATGATATAATGATGAGATAATCCACACAAACACTATTTACCCAATACTTGATACTCTTTAAAGTTTTAGAATCATAAAAACCTCATTAATTCATTATAACTTCAAATACAAAAACTAGAATAATGAGAAATTTCATTGTAACTGAGGGGCTTATCAGACTTTCTTCATATACTATTTTATATTATAAATAAGGGCTTTTATATCATAAATAAGGGAATTTGAGTTGAATTAGCTGCCTTTATGGAGGAAACTGGGGAAAAAAATAGTTTCAGACTCTAAGCCTTTCCTTTTCCTTTCCACTTGGCAGAAAAGTAAGGCAAACAGTTCACAGACAGAAACTTGATCCCTATCCAAGGGATTTAGACAGTCTTGTGAGCCAATTCCTCAAGGACATAGAGAAATGAAAACAATTCAGGAAGATAAAGAATACAGAAAATGATATATATAACAGCTGCTGGAGGTAGATCTTATTCATTCTTGTGTTTAGACATTAGTTTTGAAAAGCAGCTAAAATGAAAGCAGTAAATCACACACTTTTTTATTATTAGTGATCTCTACATATTGCTATGTTTGATGTTTCATTTATACTGCACTCCTCATAGGACCCAAGATTTTCTTTATATTTAGTAGTTACTCAGTAAATATTAGTTTATTACCCATGATGCGGGGTACCTGAGTAGCCATCTGACAAAACAAAAATAAAGTCAGATTCCTATTTCTTTCCTAAGAGCAAAATAAATCCCAGTAGGTTAGCAACTCCAACATTAAAAAGAAAAGTCATAAATTACTAGAGAAAACTTTGGAGAGGGGAAGAGCTTATAAAACAATCAGAAACTATCAAAGAACAATCTAATTGATACATGTGATTACATAAAAATGTTTAAATTCTTCACAGAAAATATAGTACAAGCAATGTCAAAAGACAACAAACTAGGGCTTATTTTCTTTAATACATAAGGCTATTTTATGGATAAAAAATGTTTATATATATATATATTTTAATTTTATTTATTTGACAGAGAGAAACACAGCCAGAGAGGGAACACAAGCAGGGGGAGTGAGAGAGGGAGAAGCAGGCTTCCTGCCAAACAGGGAGCCCAATGTGGGACTCGATCCTGGCTCTCCGGGATCATGACCTGAGCCAAAGGCAGTCGCTTAACCACCTGAGCCGCCCAGGCGTCCAAAAAATGTATATATATTTTATGTGAACAAAATGGAAGAAAACGAACAAATGATAAAAACAGCTAACTGGAAAATAATTTTAAAAATGTAAATATATGAAAGATGACTAACCTCACTTATAATTAAACAAATGTACATTATAATGAGAACCAATTTCTCACCAAGCAAGTTGACACAGATCATAAGGTTTGATAGTATAGTGTAGGTGATAATATGGAGAAAAATGTACCGTTTTATAATATAAAAGTGATAAAATTAATGCAAACACTTTGAAGGAGAGTTACATTCATCAATCCTGAAAATGCATACAGGAACTTTCATCCAGGAACTTTACAGATTGAACTTATAGGGATATATTCCTATTTTTGCACAAAGACATATGTATAAAGAGATACTACACTATCCAGCCGGTGATAGAAGAAACCCCACTTGTCTTGTTTACTGTATCGTGTGTATTGCCAGGCAAATTGTAAGAGTTCAAAAAATAATCACTGAATGAAGGAATGAACAGCACATGTGGGCATTGCTGTTGGTCAGGATAGCTCTTCTATCTAATAATGGAGGACTGGTTATTACATTGTGATATAATAAATCCACACACTGGAATAGTACACAGTCCCAAAAAAGGATAAGATGTATGCACACATACTGAACAAGGCCGATCTCTATGATAAATTAGGTAAAAACAAAAAACAAATGGACAAACAAGGCCAAATGTAAAACACATACATATGCTTGCGTGACCACAGACTATCTCTAGAAAGATAAACAAATACAGTAACTGCTTCTGGGTAGACAACCAGCAAAATGAAAGTTTGGGGTGGGGAACTTCTTTGCTTTATAAAGTTACTTTTAGAAACTTACTTTGCACCCTTCACTGTTTATGAATTTTTTATAATCACCCATGCTCTTCACTTTTTCAATGAAAAATTAGCTAACAACAACAACAAAACTCACAGCCGGTCATGTTACGATTCTGTGCTCTTATGCTTCCCTTGCCTCCCACCTCCCAATGTGACACTGAATAAGCCACTTGGCAGAAGCGCTAGATCAGGTTCAATGGCTGAGGTCTTACTATAGTGTCAGGCTCTGTACTGGGTACGTGTTGTTCTACTAAACTGGTTAATGTTCAATCCTCGAAATCGGTGAGGTAAGCTTTCCATTACGTAACGGAAGAGGATGCTCTGCCCAAAGTGACAGAACTCAAGGTTACATCCCTCTCTTTTGACTCCCATCTTCCCACCACCCCTTCTTCAACCATCTTCAACCATAACATTCCTGGAAACTTAAAGAACCACCTCATCCCACACCTTTCTACTCAAAGTACACTGGACAGCTTTACCGTCCCGACGCTTAAGTATTATTATTAATAATGGTACTATTTTGCTACAATTTGACTTCAGACCTTCAGTTTTTCTGGTAACTTCATTTTCCCCACCACACGTGGAGTGATCTGCTACAATGTGATAAATCTAGGTTTCCTACTTCGCGGCTGTTACTTTGTTTTATACCACTGGCTTCGGGCCAGGCACGGGAAAGGCATCCTTCACCCCTCACCCCCAAACTTGATAGGTTCTGGAGATTCATCCAGAGCACAGTTCCAGGGTTTGGGGTCAAACGGGCCATCACCCCGGAGCGCTCCAGCTTTTTCTAGGTTTCCCGTTTCCAAGACTCAGAGAAACTGGAAGGACCGGCGCGGGATTTCTTAGAACACCTGCAGCCACCACTCGCCGCCCGGTGCGTTCGGGGCGCGTACCCACCCAGGTTCGGCAGGCTATTGGGGATTGGTCTGGCCGTGCCGCTGGTCCCCAGCCCGGCGGGCGCGGGGGAACGCCGCGGGGAAGCGTGCTTACCCCCCAGGCCAGGTCGAGGTCGAAGTCCCGGGCGCGCAGGAACCGCAGCAGGAAGGAGTCGGTGAGTGGCAACGGCGTCGGCGGAGCGCCCGCTGCCCGGGCCCGGCGCCGCAGCTCGGCCAGGCTGGGCTGCAGCAGAGGCGAGTGGTCGGGCAGCGCGCTGAGCTGCAGCCCCGCCGCCGGCCCCGGCCGCATCTCTGCCATGCCCGCCCCGCGCTTCTCCCGGCCGCCCTCCTCGGGGCGGCCGGGAAAAGCGCGGGGCTCGGAGCCACCCTCCAGCCCCTCCTCCGGTGGCGGCCGCCCAGCTCACACCCACGCTCCCGCCCCGCGGGGCCAGGAAAAGCCATTCACACCCGCGAGTGGGTGGGCCGCCGCTTGGAACCACGTGGGGGTCCCCACGGTGCTGCAGCTTCTGGAAACCCTAGGTAGTAAGCGGAGCCTTTCTTTCTCCAGTGGGGGAAGTCGCGGTGTTCAAGGCCACGGGGAAGATGTCGGAAAGTTTGTTTGCCTGCACTGATAGACATTACTTGGGGCGTTTCTCTCTCTCTCTCTCTCTCTCTCTCTCTCTCTCTCTCTCTCTCTCCTAAAAAAAATAATAAAAAATTTAAAAAAAATCTTTTTCTCCCAGCCTCCCTTTCCTCTCTCTCTTCCTCCCTCCCTCTCTTCCTCTCTCTCTTCCTCTCTCTCTCCCTCCCTCCCTCCCTTCTTCCCTTCCTCTCTCCTTCTTTCCTCCCTCCTTCCTTCCCTCTCTCCCTCTCTCCTTCCTATCTTCCTCTCTCCTTTCCTTCCTCCCTTCTTTCCTCCTTTCCTTCCAACCTTCCTTCCTTCCTTCCCTCCTTCCCCCCTTCCCCCCTTCCCTCCCATACCCTCCCCCTTCTTTTTCATCTTGGAGTTGGAAGGAGCCTTAAGACACCCTTTTTAATGTCACCGTAGCCCACTCATTACTGAGCCCTCCTCCTTACTCTTATTAATGCTCCAAGCTGACTTCCCACCCTAAACTACATTACCACAGTGGTTTCTAAAATACACATCCCATAATGTCACCTTAAAAACTCAATACTCTTGGCCCCTTCCTCCAAATTCAGGCAGCCTTCTAGGTTGGTTCTTGGCATTTTATCCTGCTAGTGACATATACAACTGAATGTCTAGCAAATGCAAATGCAAAAAAAAAAAAAGTTCTTAACACCATATACTACTTCCATTACCCTGCACCACCAGTATCTAGTCTTTCAATGGGCAGTCTAAAGATGTATGGCTTGATCTAAGTCATCCCAGGTAATGAATCAGGGAAATGACATGGAAACCAGAAGGGTCATTAAATTAGGCTTTTCTCTAACCATTGCAGCAATCCTAGAATTGAATTGAGTCCCCCAGGAGAATCCATGAGACTAATTCTTACTGAATAGATACCATGTGCCAGGTAAATGCTTAGAGTTACACAAACAAAGCCAAACCTTTGCCTTTAAGAGAAAGTGGTGAGAGAAACTGGTGTTTCTCTCATTAAAAGAATAGCTATTGGGACCCTTGGGTGACTCAGTTGTTAAGGGACTGCCTTCTGCTGGGATGATGATCCTGGCAGGGGTCCTGGGTTTGAGCCCCACATCCAGCCCCACATCCAGCCCCTCATTGGGCTTCCTGTTTCGTGGAAAGCCTGCTTCTCCCTCTCCCACTCCCCCTGCTTGTGTTCCCTCTCTTACTATATCTTTCTTTGCCAAATAAATAAATAAAATCTTTTTTTTAAAAAAAAAGAATAATTACTGCGTTGTTACTGTTTCCAGACTTTGTTCAAGGTGCAGAGAGTACACCTGTAAACAAAATAGAGAGAAACACCTGTCTTCAGGGACTTTTCATTCTTACGGAGGGAGACAGGCAATAAACAAGATTAAAAAATTGAGAAAATACAGCATGAGAGATGGTGATCAATGCTATGGGGAAACAGAATGTTGAAGGGGAATAGCACATGCGGTGATGTTTGAATGAACACCCAGAAGAGGTGAGGAAGGGGTAGATCACACAAAGCTTTACTCAGAGCTCTGAATAATAGAAATACAAGGGAAGCCAGTCTTCTTTAGTAGTTTAAAGTGTTTAAAAGTGAATCAAGAGTGTGTATACTGCATGTTCTTTTCCAAAATTTTTTCAACATATTTTTCTACTTGTTCTTAGAAATCAACATCTGCTTTTTTGAAAGTGGACAGAAAGTTCAAGGAGAGATCATGGAGACTAACTTCTTTCACAGAGAGGGAGGGAAGCCAATTGAAACTCTACCAGGTAGGACAGAATTTACATGTTCTTAGACAAGAGTTACTTGTCACTGATGTCACTTATATACAATGTATAAAGTTAGGACATAGCTCAGATAAAATCAGAATCCAGTAATCCAGAGGGTGTCTCTAGAGTCGACACGGTACATAATTTTCTACTGAAGCACAGATTTTTTTCTACATTGTTTGGGAAACCCTTATTTAAAATTTTCCTTTTCCTTTTTCGTTCTTTTAAAGACTTTATTTTTTTATTTGACAGAGAGAAACACAGTTAGAGAGGGAACACAAGCAGGAGGAGTGAGAGAGGGAGAATCAGGCTTCCTGCCGAGCAGGGAGTCCCATGTAGGGCTCAATCCCTGAACTCTGGGATCATGACCCCAAAGGCAGACCCTTAACAACCCAGCCACCCAGGCACCCCTATTTTAAATTTTTTAATGTAATATTTATCATGGAAAATTTCACAGATTGAGATGATAGTGTTGAGTATTAATGGACTACTTGCTTCAGGAATTGGTGCCATCTCCCACTTTTTTAATTAACTGAAATAGTTTTTTGAAGATTTTATTTATTTATTTGAGAGAGAGCATGATCAGGGGGAGGGGCAGAGGGAGAGGGAGCAGCAGACTCCCTGCTGAACGTGGGACTCGATCCCAGGACTCTGGGATCATGACCAGAGCCAAAGGCCAGCACTTAACTGACTGAGCACCCAGATGTCCCTAAACTGAAATATTTTAGAGAATACTTACAGATCATCTTTTGCTGCTAAATACTTTAATGTGCATGTTTTCTTTCTTCCTTTTTTTTTTGACATTACTACAATACCATTTTTCACACCAGACTTCCACAATAACATCTAATACCCAGTGTGAATATTTTCCATTTCCATCTCAGATGTGCAGTCTCCATTCCTCTCTCCCATTTGTGTGGCATGAGGCTGACTGATTGATTTCCCCAATATGCTCCTTGCCCCCTGGCTCCCAGTTCTGCTTGGCAGGAGGCACTGACCAGAGATGGGAATAGTTTGAGGTTAAGGTCTTATTCCCCCAGCTCCCTTCCCATGAGGTTGCAACAAGTTGGCTGTACCCCTCTATCTAAGGCCACCATGCCTTAAAGGCACCCTTTTGAACCCCTGCAGCTAATCCCTCTGAGTTTCCGTAACTACCCCTTCCTTGTCCATTCGGGTCCGTATTAATTTGCTAGGGCTGCTGAAAAGAAGTACCACAACAACCAGGTGGATGAAATGATAGAATTTATTCTCCCAATTCTAGAGGTAGAAGTTAAAAATCCAAGTACAGTCAGGATTGGTTGCTTTTAGGAGGATCTGAGGGAGAATCTGTTTCATGCTTCTTTCTAGCATCAGGTCCTTGCGACAGTCTTTGGTTTACCTGCTTTGTAGCTGCATTCCTCCCATGTCTGCTTCCAGAATTCAATGGCAGTCTCCCTGACCTCTCTATGTTTGCGTCTAGATGCTTTTTTCTTAGAAGAACACCAGTCATACTGGGTTAGATTTGACCCTAAGTGAGTATGATCTCCTCCTAACTTGACTGTATCTACAAAGACTCTATTTCCAAATCAGTTCACACTCTGAGATTCCAGAAGGACATGAATGTTGGGCAGACACCAACCTGGTATAAAATCTAAAGGTGGTAGTGACTCTGTGTTTCCCATCACCTCCCTGTTATAAACAGTCCCCAACTTTCCTTAATTGTTGAATATGAGTATGTCATCTGTTTCTGGTCAGCACCCTGTCTGCCTAACCAGTCTTGCACATTAAGATGATCAAGATCTCTGAACTACATTATTTAAGAAAGGAGGGGAGTTTGCACAACCATGAAGATTGCAATCCCTTGTAGAGTAAAGGCAAACTGGGTGTGATTACCTTCACTGATAAAAATTGGAGAGCTTGCTTTCAGTGTCAGTGGCACAATGTTTACTTGCTCCAGTTAAGATACCACAAACAGAACCTTAGCTAAAATCAGGATCACCACCTGACTGAGTTTGCAATAACCCACAGTCCTTTTCTAATACTCATTTTGCTTTTGCTAACTAAAGGAATAAGTTAAATAGCCCAACCTTTGCAGGTACCCAGAGATGTGGGACTGCTTTTGTTTGACTGTCTTGAGGATACTAGAATAATGGCAGTGGGGGGTGGGGAGGGGAGCAAGGTGGTCAATTTCAAGGACCTTATTTGCTTTTTCTATTACAATAGCACTTACACTATGGGTTATAAACAATATGGGGATTCTTCCAGATACTAAATATGTTTAACTGCATTGTATATTCTGCGAAGTAAGAAAATGGCCAGAGGCTTAGTCCTCTATTTTATCAGATCCACTGTTAAATGGACTCAAGTGAAGATTTCATCTATCATCTGATCTCCATAAACCCCACTCTAACTGGAAACCATGATGGTAGTATTTTGGGGCTCTGAGGATTACCTTCAAAATGTCTGGTAACCCTCAAATCAGTAGGTATTTCCTTTTCCCCTTGTTCTATTATTATGATTCAAGATTCATGGTATACACCTTCTGCAGAATAGAAGATGTCATAAAGGACTGGGCTTCTCCCTCAATCAAGGATCCCCACATCTGTGAAGTAGACACTTATTTATTTTTTCTTTTCTTAATCATGCATACCATTCTTTACCTATGCATTAAGAATCATGTGGATTAGTAAAGTAAAAAATTTTCCCCTTGATAGGAATATTATCCTCACTTATAGCTGTCAATCATTTATTTGAAAATGACACATGTTAAAGCCTATAGAAAAGTTGGTTTATTTAAACAAGGACTTTAATACACCTAGTATGTGCCAGGCAATATTCTAAGCATTTTACAAATGTTAATTCATTTGGGAAAGTGTATGCAATAGGAAAAAGTATCTTTAACCAATGGTGTTCAGGGAAACTGGACAGCTCCATGTAAAAGTAATGTTTAGAATTGTTGAATCACTGTATTATACACCTGAAACTCATATAACAGTGTATGTTAATTATACTGGATTAAAATGAAAAAAAAAATCCAAATGTTAACTCACTTATTTTCACCACAATCCTACAGGTTAATTCCACTATTCCCTTGTTAGTTTTAAGGAAACGCAATAACAAAGAAGTTAAGTAACTTGCCTAACATCACACAGCTGATAATTAGTCCAGTTAAGATTATTTATAATTAAGACTTAATAACCATACTATGTTGCGTCAAATGTGCAATTATTTTTCCAATGAATTTAGACTGTGGAAAGCAGATTATTTTGATATAGAATTAAGTGGTTCAAAGCTGGGGGCCAGCCCCAGCAACAGTCAGGGTCCTAGAAGCTGGGGACTGCATCGGCGATTCCAAATGAGGAAACTGGACTCGAAAAGTGGTGTGGGGATCTCCTGAAAATTGTGTCTTCAGGGTTCTTTATTTAAAGCATGTGGTTATAGGTCATTTCAAAGGAAGGGTATATGATTAAAGAATTTTGTAAGAGATTATACAGATTTCTTTTAAGTTTCCAATCATAAATTTTTCCATGACATTGGTGTCGTTCAGGTACCATAAACTTAGAGCAGAACTCCCTAACCTATGGAACAAACAATTGTGGGCAGAAACAGACCCTGGTCCACCGGCAGTCACATCAATCTAGCTTTAGGCAACAATTGGTTCTGTCTGATCTTATCTCAATGGAGTATTTTATCCCCTGGCCGTGCAAGGCAGAGAGTGTTCATGCAGGCAAAAGGTGAACAGGTGGTCGTGGAAACTTTAAGTAACTACATTTAAACTATTAAGTATATTGGTATTGATATAGTCTCAATCAGAGTGTAACTATGTAGGTTATAATTATTTTTCTATTGATTCTATACTCTAAAAGGAGTGCCATAAGCAGATTGCAAAAGTGAGAATAAAGAAAGGAATAGACTTGCATATAAATGATATGGTGTTTTTTAAGCAGGTCTTACAAACAAGAAGGCAATTGAAAGGCTGAGATGAGTTGTGTACAAAGTTTTAGCTACACCATAAGTATAATGACCAGAAGTTAGTTTGTTTGGCGTCAAAAAGAAAGATAACTTATTTTTCAAAGGTAAAAGCATTTGCTCAAGCCTCTTTTCTCTGGCTGCAGAACTCTTTATTTATGGATCCTTTGTGTGTGTGGCAATGTTCTTGTTAGTACAATTTTATTTCTTATATTAAGCCCCTTATTTAACCATTTAAGAGCCTTGACAATCTCCTCCACAGAGCTGCAGGATATCTAAGATTAAGCTATTTTTAATGATGGTAATTAGAAACAAAAGCATTTTGCTATATACCAGACATGGTTTTTAAATGTCAAGCATTCTGTACAAAGAATGGCAAACAAGCAGGGTGAAGAAACTACTGCCCTATGCAAACTCCTCACACTTTGTGGGAGGGTCGGTGTTCTGTGCCTTGCAGAGGGAAATCACCTAACTGACCATGCAGGTGGCTTGAGGCAGGTCAATGCAGTCTCATCATGATTAAAGATAAAACCATTGAGTAAATATTAAGTGTTACTAATACCTACCATATCCCCAGATACTGTGTTAGATTTTACACTCATTATTTCTAATTTCACAACGGTACCACAATGTGGGTGATATTATCCCAATTTAGAAAAAGAAAACTGGGCCTCAAGAGGTTATTGCTATGCAACATGATGCCACTCGGCTCCTAAGTGCTGAGCAAGATGACAAAAGCCATTTCTTGACATTACATACCTGCCTACCTGAGTTGTTGACATATTAGGATCTCTGATCACTTAGATCACTCCTAATGGGACATTGGCACTTGACTTAATTAAGTTGAAAATCCAACAGCCAAGGATGAATTCTAGAATAACTACTTACTCAAGTGCTTATCTTTTGCTCATCTACACTCAGAAAACTAAATCACACAATGGTTCTCATATTCAATAATAACGGAGGGTACAGTATTTCCTGTGGTAAAGCTGAGCACCCCTGGGCATTGGATATGCATAAGGGTTGGAATCTGATTTTGCTTCTCACCAGATATGTGCTGCTATGGAAGTGTTGAGTTATGAGCCTTAGCTTTCCTCCTCACTGAATGGGGATCATTTTTACCACATGGACTCAAATCAAATGAGATAACATAAGTGAAAGCATCATATAAGTAAATAAATTAGGATAAGAAATAAGCATCCTTCTGTTTATTGTCTATTTATTATCTGTTTAAATTATTAATTTATTCAATTATGTTTATTAACTTATATTATAATCATAAAAATTTATCATTTTATTTTATTTGTACTATCTGTTTATCATCATATATTCATAAAATGTATTTTACTAACTCTATCCTCAACCCAAGAGAACCCTGACCCTAGTCCAAACCCTAACCTTAACCCTCACCCTAACGGCGCAAAATTCTTACACACATTCTTTGTTTCATGGCTCTGGCATCGAGCTCTAATTTAGCTGACTACTCATCCAAATCAACTAATTTTGTGCCCACTCCTTTGCTTTCCAGCTGAATGATCTCAGGATTACATGAGTGATCTGTTCAGTATCTGTTCTTATTACTGTCCTTTCTGACCTTAAACAGTAACACCTAACTCCATCCCCAATCCCCAAACCTTGGCTCTTTGCTGAAGTATGCATTTTTCCACATTTTACATCTCTGAAATTGAGATGTACCTAAATGACTTCCCACAGTCGTTATCGGTCTGGCCACAGTTAGGATACAGTAGATGTTGCTTGCATACATCAAAAGGGCCAGGGTGAAGACCAGCAGATGGAATTTGAGTGACCTGGAAGAAAATCCAAAGATGAAAAGAGTGGTGCAAACTTTTTTTGTGGTAAAATATTTATAAGGAAATATTTATCAATTTAATCATTTATTAAGTTTAAATCAAGGGACATTAAATACATTCACAAGTTACTCACCACTATCTATACCTAAACCTTTTTTCATTATCCTTGACCAAATCTCTATATCCATTAACCAATAACTTCCCTTCCTCCCACTCCTGGCAACCTCTATTCTACTTTCTGTGTCTATCAACTTGCCTATTCTAGTAGTTCATATAAGTGGAATCACATAATATTTATCTTTCTGTGTCTAATTAATTTAACATAATGTTTTCTTTTTTCTTTTTTTAAAAAGAATTTATTTATTTACTGAGATAGAGAGTGCACACAAGAGAAGGAGAGCAGAGTAGGGGAGCAAAGGGAGAGGAAGAAGGAGAAACAGTATCCCCACTGCTCAAAGAGCCCAATGTGGAGCTCGATCCCAGTACCCCAGGATCATGACCTGAGCCAAACACACGCACTTAACAAACTGAGCCACCCAGACTTTCCAGCATAATGTTTTCAAGATCCAGTCATGTTGTAGCATATGTCAAAAATTGCATTACTTTTTATGGGTGAATAATATTCTAATATATTGCATTTTTTTAATCCATTCTTCTCTCCATGGGCACTTGGGTTGCTTCTATTTATGGCTCTTGCCGCTATGAGCATAGGTATACAAACATTTGTTTGAGTACTTGCTTTTAGGTCCTCTGGATATATAGCTAAGGTATGGATTTTCTGAGTCATATATAGGTCTCTGTTTAGCCTTTTGAGAATGCCACAGAAACTCCACAGAGGCAGCAATTAGTGTAATCTTGGGGCTCTGCGCTGGCTTAGCTGGTAAAGTATGCAAATCTAATTTCAGGGTCATGAGTTGAAGCCCCATGTTGGGTGTGGAGCCTACTTAAAAAAAAAAAAAAGCTGTAAAAAAAATTGGAGTAATCTTTTATCCCCTGTCAAGCAAAAGATTGAGAGTATAGACCAAAAGGTCATGGTCAAGAGATAAGGGCATTTGTGAATCAGATGTAATTATCAGCATTTCCAATGCCAAAAGAAAGTTCTATTTAATTGTAAACCTAGCATAGAGTCCAGAACCAATGGGACTTAGTTCCTTCATGGATTTTTTCAAGAAATGCTGCATTTTGATGCTACAGAGGATAATAGTTTTGTTGGAAAACTGTGGACTGGATGACTCTGGATTAAAGAGTCACTGGGTGGGAAGAGTTTAGGAATGCATTAGACAAAATAAATTGCTAATACCACCTTTCACCAAATCTAACATGCCATGCATTCTAAGATAATAATAATAATAAATATATATATAATAAAAGCAAAGATGCATTAAATTATGATGCATTGCTATGGCGCCAAAGATGAGAATATACCTCCAGATTTCAGAAATGTAAAAATGTGGGAAAAATGTGCTTTAGACTCAGTGAAATACAGTATTTCCCATTTTATGTATTCATAGAAGTTATGGAGTTGTATACAATAATAATACCTAAGTCTAAAAAAGCTCTTTCTATAAATAGAAAATACAGTATTTGGATGATAAGAAAGCATTGCCTCATAATGTTTTCCTTTCTATGTGATGCCTAAAACAATGATGCCACTTATCATCAATGACGTATTAGCTTTGATAAAATAATAAATCAGCTTCACCTGTACTTTGATTCTATTCACTTCCCAGTCTTGAGTTAAAGCATGATTCTAACTCCTGCTTACCAGTGTCCATGCCTGTTGCAGTATTTTATTTGAGAAGTACAACATCAAGTCCTGACAGTTTGAACCAATTAAATCTACTTGAGATATAAGTGGTTGGGGGTGGCTCTGAAAGTTCTATATTCTGTTGCTGAGTTTTTAGATGTAAACTAAGTTTTGGAAGCCCTTACAATTTCTGATCCAGATAGGAATTTCTGTGCAGCTTTTCTCCTTGACACATAATAATCAAGGTTGTGTTTCCCAAGCTGGGTCAAACAGTGGAACAATTTACCTGGGGTTTTGTTAAAGACAGAGATTTCCAGCTCCATCCTGACCTATTAATCAGAACTTCCAGAGAAAAAGTCTAGAAATCTGGAAGTCTAGAAACAGACTTCTGGGGGATCCTTTGGATAAATCAAGTTTGAGAATCACTAACTGAAGATAGTCTATTTTATCTCTGTTACCTACAAATTTATAACTATAAAATTGGCATGATATCAGCCTTGCATCGAGCTGTTATACTGATCAAGAAGCTATCATAGAGGGGCGCCTAGGTGGCTCAATTGGTTAAGCGACTGCCTTCGGCTCAGGTCATGATCCTGGAGACCCGGGATCGAGTCCCACATTGAGTCCCACATCGAGTCCCACATCGAGTCCCACATCGGGCTCCCTGCTCGGCGGGAAGCCTGCTTCTCCCTCTCTCACTCCCCAGGCTTGTGCTCCCTCTCTGGCTGTGTTTCTCTCTGTCAAATAAATAAAAAATCTTTAAAAAAAAAAAAAAAAGAAAAAGAAAATAAAAAAGATCTTAAGAAAAATACAGAACACAAAATCGTGCATTCACATCTCTTAACAACAGTTAACACTGATGTAGGTACATGGGTCAGAGGTAAATTTGAAAGGCTTTGTGTTGAGGAAATTATTAATTTTTTAAAAGATTTTATTTATTTATTTGACAGAGAGAGATCACAAGTAGGCAGAGAGGCAGGCAGAGAGAGAGGAGGAAGCAGGCTCACCGCCGAGCAGAGAACCCAATGCGGGCCTCCATCCCAGGCCCCTGAGATCATGACCTGAGCTGAAAGCAGAGGCTTTAACCCTCTAAGCCACCCAGGTGCCAGGAAATTATTAATTTTTGCTACAAAGTTCCTGTGGTTCAGGGGCACCTGGCTGGCTCCGTCAGAGGAACATGTGACTTTTGATCTGGGGGTTGTGAGTTCGAGTCCCATGTTGGGTATGGAGATTATTTAAATAAATAAACTTAAAAGAAAAGAAAATACTTGCAAATCACAAGGTGTAGAAGGAATCATGACATCTCTTAAGAACACTGACCCATGACCTTAACCCACATGGCTCTTTCTTGGTAAACTCATCAGATTCAGGTGCAGATTATAACTATGATAAATAACATGAATCATAAAAAGGTGACTAACTGTGAGATCCTAACTTCAACTCATTGCATCCTTGAGAAATCATGTTTGCTTCAATTCAGCATCCTTGGAATGCAGAACAGATGGCTGCCATGTAGTTTCATGCTTATTGAATGTTGAACCAAGGAATGGGATTTTCTATCACATACGTACATGCTAACTATGTGCCAGAGATCATTCTAAGCACTTTATATATTATGTCAATACCGGTTTAAGAGAAATCCTTTTGACATCTTCCAGCAGCAGTAATTTTTCTTACAAATACTTGTAAAGTGACATCTGTATGCTAGGCACTGTGAGAGATCATATGACGCTTTATTTTAGACACGCTAAACCCAAACAGCCTATTTCAAAACTTAAGTGACAGAGACTCATCCAGTCTCTCTTCCTTATCTAAAAAAAAAAAAGGAAAGAACTGGGCTGGATTCTTTGTTAAGTATAAACTTTAAAGCTCTAAAAATTTCTGAGTTGATCAATCAAGATTTTGCTCTCTCCTTTAATACCTTAAATGACAACATTTATATTCAATTTATATTCATTAGAAAATATAAAAGTCTTTGCATGAAAGAGCTTCTGTATGGGGGAAAAATAAAATGAACATAAATAGCTACATCTATATAGCTCACAGTATGAATAATTAACACTCCTTCCCTAAGCGATCTCCCATCCCCAACAAACAGAATGACCGTGACAGAGTGATGATTGAGAAAGGACTTTTATATGAAGGAAGCCATTTCCTGTTATGTAGCTATTATCTAACAACAGATTAAAAATACAAATAACACCAGTTTGTCTCATTTCATAGATGAATGAGAATACATAAGTTTTCTGTTATATGAAAATCATTTATACAGATTATCTCATTTGGGAATAAGATTGTCTTTTTAGGAATAAATGACTATGTAAAGATTTTGGAAGGAATGAGGCAATCAGGCATCTACAGTCTGTTTATTCAGTGGTGGCCTTTAGTACACTATCCAGTGCTGTAAATATCCAAAGAGCAACTCTGGCATGTGTTTACCTAGCCTTGCCCTTTGCATTAGTTCTGGAGCTCAACTATGAAAATCATCCAAGTTCAAATAGTACTTCAAAATAGAATTTGCATAAGTTTTTGCTACATAGAAATTTTATATGTATCTATTTTTTTTAAAAGATTTTATTTTTTTGACAGAGAGAAACACAGCCAGAGAGGGAATACAAGTAGAGGGAGTGAGAGAGGGAGAAGCAGGCCTCCCGCCAAGCAGGGAGCCCAATGTGGGCCTCGATCCCGGGTCTCCGGGATCATGACCCGAGCCGAAGGCAGTTGCTCAACCAACTGAGCCACCCAGGCGCCCCAATATGTATCTATTTTTTATATATACCAGGGAATATTATTCAACCATTAAAAAAAAGTAAGAACTCCTGTCATTAGCATGCATAGACCTAGAGGGCATTATGCTAAGTGAGATAAGTAACACAGAGAAAGACAAATTATGCATGGTATCACTTATCTAAACAAGAAAAAAGAGAAAAAACTGCTATCTTTGGGCTTAGTTTGTTCCTCTTTTCTAGTTCCTTAAGGTGTAAAGTTACTTAGTTTGAGATTTTTCTTGTTTCTTGGGGCAGGCATTTATAGCTATGAACTCTCTTAGAACTGCTTTTGCTGAATCTGGTTAGTTTTGGTGTGTTGTAGTTCTCTTTTCATTTGTCTCAAGGAATTTTTTTTTAAATTTCTCTTCATTTCTTCCTTGAGCTATGGGTTGTGTTGTCTAATCTCCATGTATTTGTGAATCTTCCAATTTTCCTCTTGTAATTGATTTCTACTTTCATACCATGTGGCCAGAAAAGATGTTTGACATGATTTCAATCTTCTGAAATTTATAAAGACTTGTTTTGTAGCCTAACATGATTTATCCTGGAGAACGTGCCGTGTACACTTGAGTACAATGTGTGTTCTGTTGGTTTTGGATGGGATTCTGAGCTTTCTTTGTGAGACATTTTTTTTAAAATGTGTTTTTTGTTTTGGGGTTTTTTTTGGAGGGGTAATCTCTCAAATGGGGCTTGAACTTATGACTTCAAGATCAAGAGTCGCTTGCTGTACTCACTGAGCTAGCCAAACACTCCATGAGACATTTTTAAACTACTAATTCAGTCTTATTACTTCCTCTAAGTCTAGTCTTTTTTTCTATTTATTTTTGCTCATTTTTGATAACTTGTGTCTTTCTAGGAATTTGTCAATCTCATCTAGGTTATCTAATATGTTAGTATATAACTGTTCTCAGTCTTCACTTACAACCCTTCTTATTTCTGTAACGTCTATAGTGTCATGCCCTTTCATTCCTCTTTTAGTTACGTAAGTCTTCTCTCCTTTTTTCTGTCTAGCTAAACATTCATCAATTTTGTTGATCTTATCAAGGAGTAAACTTTTTTTAAGTTGTTTTTTTTTTATTGTTGTTGTTTTGGGTTTTTTTTAGTAATCTCTATGCCCAACGTGGAGCTCAAACTCATGACCCCAAGATTAACAGGTGTATGCTCTTCTGACTGAGCCAACCAGGCCTCCCCAAAGAACCAACTTTCATTTTCATGGACTCTATTGTTTTTCTATTTCCAACTTTATTTATCTTCACTCTAATCTTTTTTTTTTTTTAAAGATTTTATTTATTTGAGAGAGAGACAGAATACATGGCAGGAGAGGGGAAGAGGCAGAGGCAGAGAGAGAAGCAGACTCCCTGCTAAGCAGGGAGCCCAGTGACTTGGAGCTTGATCCCAGGACTCTGAGATCATGACCTAGGCTGAGAGCAGATGCTTAACTGACTGAGCCACCCAGGTGCCCCATTCACTCAAATCTTTATAATTTATTTTTCCCTCTACCACCTTTAAGTTTAGTTTGCTGCTTTTTTGTTTTAGAACTGCAGTTCCTTATAGCAACAGTTCCTTATGGTGGAAAATTAGGTTGTTGATTTGAGATCTTTTTTAAATGTAAACATTTACAGCTATAAATTTCCCTCTGAGCACTGTTTTCAATGCATTCCATGAATTTTGATATGTTGTGTTTTAGTTTCATTCATTCCAAAGTGTTTTCTAATTCCTTTTATGACTTCTCTCTCTGAAACATTTGTGATTTAATTTCTACAAATTTGTGAATTTTCTGGTTTTCCTTCTGTTACTGATTTCTACTTCCACTGTGGCCAGAGAAGATACTTTGATTTCAATCTTCTTAATTTATTGGTATATTGATATTATTGATTCAATCCTTTTAATTTTTTATGAACTAACATGTAGTCTATTTAGGAGAATCTTCCATGGGGTCTTGAGAAAAATATGTATTCTGCTGTTATTGGGTAGATTGTCTTATAGATATCTATTTGGTCTAGTTGAGTTATATGTTCGAGTTTTAATTTTCTTTTTTTTTTAAAGATTTAATTTATTTCTTTGAGATAGAAAAAGAGTGGGAGAGAGAGCGAGAGCACAATCAGGGGAAGCAGCAGTCAGAGAAGCAGGGTCCCTGCAGAGCAGGGAGTCAGTCATGGGGTTTGATCCCAGGACTCCAAGATCATGACCTGTTTCTAAGGCAGATGCTTAAATGACTGAGCCACTCAAGTTCCCCAAGTTTTAATTTTCTTATTAAAATTAAAGAGCCACACCATTCTATTCACTGTTGAAAGTGGGGAGTTTATTTTGTTTGTTTTCCTTTTATTTTTCTATTTTATTAATATCTCCTCTAATCTTTATTATGTTTTTATAATGCTTATTCTTGTACCTAGGTCTTTCTGTGTATTTATGGCTATTTCTTTAGATATCTAGAATTACTGTCTTAAAGAGTATGAACATTTTTTAAAGATTTTATTCATTTATTAGCGAGAGAGAGAGAACAAGCGCATGGTTTGGTGAGGGATAGAGGGAGAGAGAGAATCTCAAGCAGACTCCATGTGTGGAGCCCTACTCAGGGCTTGATCTCATAACCCTGAGGTCATGGCCCTGAGATCATGACCTAAGCCAAAATCAAGAGCCAGTCGTTCAACCAACTTAGCCACCTAGGTGTCCCAAGGGGTATGAACTTTTTAAAATATCTTGATTCATGTTGCTAAACCTTCCCAGAAATATCGAACTAGTTAATAAATACACCAGAAGTAGCACATATTTTTCCATGTATTATAATTTGTGTGTTACAGTACAATAGTCAGGTTAAGATTTTGATATGGCAATATATATTAATAGGGGTAGGTAGCCGAATAAAAGTCAGATATGTAAATATATCCATTTCCTTTTTTTTTTTAAGTTTTTTTAAAAAATATTTTATTTATTTATTTGACAGAGAGAAACACAGCCAGAGAGGGAACACAAGCAGGGGGAGTGAGAGAGGGAGAAGCAGGCTTCCCGCCGGGCAGGGAACCTGATGTGGGGCTCGATCCTGGGTCTCTGGGATCGTGACCTGAGCCGAAGGCAGTTGCCCAACCAACTGAGCCACCCAGGCGCCCCAATATATCCATTTCCTATTGTCATTGTGATCAATTACCACTGACTTAAAACAGCACAAATTTATTCTCATACAGTTCTGGAGGCCAAAAGTCTAAAATTAATTGTTCTGGGCTAAAGTGTAGATGTTTGAAGGGCTGCTTTGTCTGGAAGCTCTTATGAGAGCCTTTAGTCCCTTGTGTTTTTCAACTTCTAGCTTGTGTTCTTTTGCTGTGGCTCCTTCCTTCCACATCAAACTGTATCACTCTAGTCTCCGCTTCCATTGCCATATGGGCTTCTTTGACCTTGACTCCTCCTGTGCCTCTTCTATGAGGACTGCTAAACACACCCTTATAATCCAGAATAGTCTCCCTTAATCACATCTGCAAAGCCCCTTTTGTCATACAAGATAATGCTCACAGTTTCCAGGGATTAGGATGTGAATGGTTGGAAGTCATTATTCAGCCTACCAGCCCACCTGCCTTTTACAAACACTATATACATTTATTCAAAAGTAATAAAATCAGACATACTTTTTAATTGGCAAATCTATCTGACAGCACAATATTACAACTAATGGCATTAAAGTTCACTTGCATTATTGATAGTATTACCAGGAACAAAGCTGAAGAGTATATATTAGCATGAGATAATTGGGTACTGTCTGAAACCATGAGCCAGAGAGATTACTGGGGGACCAATGTACAGTAATGGGGGAAATTTCCTGAGCCTCACTGATAAAGGGCTTTGGGGTGAGAACAATTAAGATTTTTGCACAGACTCCTTTAAATGTCATACATAATTATATGCATGTGTGCCATAATTTTGGATTACTGTAGCTGAATATCTGAAAGTTAAAAATGGGTGGTAATTGGAAAATTACTGATCCAAATTTCTTAAAGCACTATATTGTAAATTATGCTCCACAAAACATGGTCCAGATACCTCTAGTTATCTCCAAGGACCTTACAATTATCAGAGTTGGATGTATGTTTGTTGAATGTGTATAAGAGACCATTGTTTATATTATCATTTAGTATATATCAATTAATTTTTATTATATTTCCATAATATATTTAATAATATTTATACTAATTGATTGAGGGGAAGGGAATCACACCTTGAAGTACAAAATAGGATCAAAAGTTTGGGAACTAGTGGATTAAAAAAAAAAAAAAGCCATTCATTCCACTGCAGCATCACCAACTGGAACTTTAGAAGAAATCAGTTTGTTTTTTCTATCAGTCTTGGAAAAGCAAAATGTAAAGTGAATGAAGGTTCATTTAAAAGGAAGCTCAATATAGGAGGCCTGGGTGACTCAGTCCATTAACCTCTTGGCTCAGATCATGATCTCAGGGTTGTGAGAACAAGCCCCATGGGGAGCTCCATGTGGAACTCCATGCTGAGCATGGAGCCTGCTTAAGATTCTCTCTCTCCCTTCACCCTTCCCCTCTACCCCCTCTGTAAATAAATAAATAAATAATCAATATAAAATACACTTCCTGAAAGTGATCAAGGAGACTGATATGCTCTATTTAAAAATAAAAAGCAACTTTATATTTGTGGGAAAAGAATCCCATTTTTTCGTGGCTACAAATTGAGAAATATTCATTTTATTTATTTTCCAATATAAGAACGAGTATACTAGAGGGACACCTGGGTGGCTCAGTTGTTTAAGCATCTGCCTTTGGCTCAGGTCTTGATCCCAGGGTCCTGGGATTGAGTCCCGAGTCAGGCTCTCTGCTCAGTGGGAAGCCTTCTTCTCCCTCTGCCTCCTGGTCCCCCTATATGTGTGGTTTCTCTCTATATCAAATGAATAAATAAAATCTTTAAAAAAGAAAAGTACACTAGAATAAAAGCCATTCATAGTTTCACCATTCAAGAATGTGTATTGTTTCAAACATTTCTCCTATGTCCATGTGTATACATTTATATTTTAAAGTGGAGTTTATGTTGTAGTACTGTTTTCCTTTAATATTTCTTTGGTTTATACTAAAGAATCAACTATTTATCTATAACAATGTTTTATGGATGAATCAACTAAAATAGATATAAATTGAATATATACTTTGGCTAATTAGCAAGAGCAAAAAATCTGAAAAAGACTGCCTCCAGTTTGAGTCTGAATGAACTTCTATGAAGTACCTACTCAACTGCTCAATTTATTGAAGATCAGCTTTTCTCAATAAAATACATGGGAATGAAGTTGACTTCTATGGTGCTGATAAGAATAAATGACACATACTACAAATAAAATAACTAGTTCATAGACAGATGATCAATAAATATAACTGTACCTATGTTTGTTGACTCTAAATAGACACAAAAATCATTTCGTAATGATGGAAATTCATTTTATGATTATTAGAAGTAATCTATCACAACTGAGTTTTAAAACTCCTTTATTGCGGGGGTGCCTGGGTGGTTCACTTGGTTAAGCATCTGACTCTTGATATCAACTTAGGTCATGATCTCAGAATCATGAGATTGAGCCCCGAGCTGTGCTCCATGCTCAGCGGGGAATCTGCTTAAGATTCTCTCTCCCTCTCCTCTTACTCCTCCCCCTGTGTTCCTTCCTTTGCTTATATTCTCTCTCTGTCTCTAAAATAAATAAATAAATCTTTTTTAAAAACTTCTTTATTAGAATTAGTAGAATTTTTACAAATTAGTAAGATTTGTTTAAAAATTAAATTGTATTATATCAACTCAATAAAATGTTTATTATTTTTCAAAATCTTTTTTATATATATTTTATATAAAAATCAAAAATCTTTTTATATACATTTTATTAGACCATCTGAAATTAAACAAAAATGTGTCAAATATGTATAATTTTATGGAATTATAAGAATGATGTCACTTCAACTTTCACCTCTGTAGGTAACTACTATATCAATGTCTAATGTCCTACTTGTCATGTCAAATTTAGGGTATCTTCATCTATGAACATATTTAGGCCATTTTAAAAAATGAGGTTGACTCTTGATATTGTTACATTTTTAAATTTTAACTAACATATATATGGTGAATATTTATATAGTTTCCACTACTCCTTTGTTATAAACTGCTCTAATCATTATCTTTATGCATCTTTTGCATCTTTGTATGCAAGTCAGATTACTTCCTTAGGGCAAACTCCCTCGACAGGAAACTGGAAAAAACAAGAACTTTTGAGTAGAAATGTCAGCTCTCACAGGGCTGTTCTCTACAGCTTCACTTCACAAAGGCAGGTGTAAGACCCCTTCCAAGCAAATTAAGCTAAGCAGTTCTAGGGTGATCAATATTAAGTTACCAAGAAAACCACCCCCCTTGTGATCTAACTAGACCCAGGGATTGAGCTGACAATATGTGAACGAATATTTGGGGTATGTCTTAGTTAGCAGCTGAGGTAGCAATCTGCTTGCTGGGGGGTAGGATGGAAGGTAGGGTGGGGGGGGTGCGTTGTGAGGGATTGCTCTCAGGAGCAGCACCCGTAGGGAACCAGGGAAGTAAAGCTGGCAGAAATTGAACCATGTTGCAGCTGCTAGAGAGAGACGCTTCAGTCAATCTCAGAGTGAGCTCTGGAGCTGGGTCACCATTCAGAGATGAGGGAAGGAAACCAGTGCCCCCACCCCTGTTCTCTTGGAACACTGAGAAGCCTAACAAAAAATGGCTTCTAAATGAAGGCCACTATCTCTCTAAAGAGATAGACAGTCCAAGGAAGTACACTGAACCTTAGGTTCAGATTCTCCTTAGAATTTTTTGAAAATTTCTTTCCAAAGCATATATAAATGAAAGCTTTGGAGCCTGAGATCCCACTCAACACAGGATGCATGTTAACATGGCCTCAGAAATTTCAGCCTGGGGGCGCCTGGGAGCGCCTGGGTGGCTCAGTTGGTTAAGCAACTGCCTTCGGCTCAGGTCATGATCCCAGAGACCCGGGATCGAGTCCCACATCGGGCTCCCTGCTTGGCGGGAGGCCTGCTCCTCCCTCTCTCACTCCCCCTGCTTGTGTTCCCTCTCTGGCTGTGTTTCTCTCTGTCAAATAAATAAAATCTTTAAAAAAAGAAAAAAAAAAAAAAGAAGAAATTTCAGCCTGTACAGGCGCTGGGGTGGCTCAGTTGGTTAAGTGACCCACTCTTGGTTTCAGTTCTGTTCATGATCATGAGATCTAGCCCCAAGTTTGCCTCCACACTAGTCATAGAGCCCGCTTGAGAGTCTCTTTTTCCCTCTGTCCCTTCTCCCTCCCCTCTGCTTGTGCTCTTTCTCTCTCTTTCTAAAAAGAAAGAAAGAAAGAAAGAAAGAAAGAGAGAGAGAGAGAGAGAGAGAGAGAGAAAGAAAGAAAGAAAGAAAGAAAGAAAGAAAGAAAGAGGAAGGAAGGAAGGAAGGGAGAAAAAAAGATTTCAGCCTGTAAAATGAGAAGACACTTCAAGGATTCCAAGTTTTATTCAGTTAGACTAGCAGGTAGTCACTAAAGACATACAAATAGTCATCAGTATAGTGCATACAGGGGTGCCTGGGTGGCTCAGTCGTTAAACACCTGCCTTCAGCTCAGCTCATAATCCCAGAGTTCTGGGACTGAGCTTGTGTCCAGCTCCCTGCTTAGCAGGGATCCTGCTTCTCTCTCCCCCTCTGCTGCCCCCCCCTGCTTATTATGTGCTCTCTCTGTCAAATAAATAAATAAAATCTTTTTATTTATTTATTTGACAGAGAGAAACACAGCTAGAGCGGGAACACAAGCAGGGAGAGTGAGAGAGAGAGAAGAAGGCTTCCCGCTGAGCAGGGAGCCCAATCCTGGGACCTAGGGATCATGACCTGAGCCAAAGGCAGATGCTTAAGGACTGAGCCACCCAGGTTCCTCTTAAAAAAAAAAAAAGAGGGGCGCCTGGGTGGCTCAGTTGGTTAAGCAACTGCCTTCGGCTCAGGTCATGATCCCGGAGACCTGGGATCCAGCCCCACATCGGGCTCCCTGCTCTGTGGGAGGCCTGCTTCTCCCTCTCTCACTCCCCCTCTGGCTGTGTTTCTCTGTCAAATAAATAAAATCTTTAAAAAAAAAAAAAAGAAAGAAAGAGTATAGTGTATACAGAAAGAGACTGAAAATCAACTGTACTACTGTTAGAAAAATCAAAACATCATAAAAATGCACCACAGACAGTTGTGAGGCTGGTAAAATGAAGTTTATTCAACATTGTTTTGTCCCCTAATTTTTCTACGGATTCCAGATGGAGTTGGAGAAATTCTACTGGTTTTTCTCTTAAAGATTTTATTTATTTATTTGACACACACAGAGAGAAAGAGAGCAACAGCAGAGGGAGAGGGAGAAGCAGAACTCACATTGAGTCAGAGCCTGATTTGGGACTAGATTCCAGGACTCTGGGATCCTGACCTGAGCAGAAGGCAGACGCTTAACCGACTGAGCTGCCCTGGCGCCCTCTGCTGGTTTTCTTGATGGTTTTTCTTTAACATTCTCTTTGCTTGTTTGTTTAAATAAGTCATTACGTGGAGATTAAGAGTGACCACGCTCCGCGGAGTGAGCCAGCCAGGCGCCCCTTAATATCATTCTTTTCTGAATCCCTAGAGCAGCCTCTGGATTTTCAAAGACAATTCTATTTCATAGATTGGAGTGTACCTGACAAAATTTATGCTCCAGGGTGATACACTTGAGAGTTTCTGCAACTTTGGAGCTTTTCTTTTTGTAAGGATTTTCTTTCTTTCTTTCTTTCTTGGACAGAGAGATGGAGAAAGCCAGAGAGTACAAGCAGGGGGAGCAGCAGAGGGAGAAGGAGAAGCAGACTCCCTGCTGAGCAGGGAGCCTGTTGTTGGGCTCCATTCTGGGATCCTGCGATCCTGGGATCATAACCCAAGCAGAGGCTTAACTGACTGAGCTACCCAGGCTTTGATGCTTTTCAATGCTTATCTGGTGCTTTCTCAATTTCTCTAGCTGCGATGTTGGGATGACTATGTTAATGAACCTGGTTAGCTGGTTTAAGATGATACTTTTCACTTCTTCTTTATCTTTGGAAAAGAGATATCATTTCAATTTGCCAGAGATTATCGTTTTCGCTTGATGTAGTCATCAGAAATTGCTCTGATTGTCAGCTCTTCTCCGCACATTCCTGGACCACCTGTTCTCTCCTGTCAACCTGCTGGGCTCCAGCCAGGCTTCCTGCCTCCCTCTCCCTCTCAGGTTCTCACTTCCATAAGCAAGGGCTCGCAAGACATAGTTTCCGAATATTCGAACCACATCCAAGTCCATTTCAATACGAGAAAAGAACATTTTCTTCGCAGAAGCAACGTAATTATGGTGAAAGCCCCTCCTGATCACTGTATTACAGGCTATTATTATTTTCACTTCACATTTCTTAAACTGTAGGATTGAACACTTTTCACATTTATTGGTCATGTGAGTATCTTCTTTGATGAATTCCTGCCAATTGTCTTTGCCCATTTTTCTATTGGAAATGTAAAGTTTTTCCTGTTGATTTGTAGATGATCTTTATCCATTTTGGATATTAACCCATTTTTCCTTAATCTTTCACTTGTTTTCTCATTAAAAAATAAAGATAGCTGCATGTGCCAAGATCGCCTCAAATTTAACTTTTGGAACAGAGCTCAACATTTTCCTCTCACCTACTGACATCATTTTAATACGTTTGTAAACTTGTTCATAATATCGCCTTTCTTCTAATCTCCCCAAGCTAGAATTTTCTAAATTATCTTTAACTCTTCCTCCTGCAAAGTCCCTTATATCCACAACCTATCTCCAGGTCTGTCATTTCTTTCCTCAAAGCAAATTCCTTTGTCATTCCCTACATCTGTTTTTCTTTCTGTTTTACAATTCCTTAAGTCAATCCTTTTTTCATGCTTCAATCATAGCAATGCTATAGAAATGATCTCCCTGCCTCCATTATTCCCCAAAGAAAAACAAATTTTCTTCTTTAAATCTGAAAGGATACTTATATAACTTGGGGATTGACTTTAGGCAGGGAGAAATGAGCTGCCTGAATTCCAAAGAAAATGTAGGTCTTAGATGTGTTTAAGCATGTCAAAGAAGGCTGATGATGGTACCATTTAAAAAATGTAGACATACAAATCAAAAAGAGGATCTCAAGGTGTAGAATTACAAAATCAAAGAATTTTAAAGCAAGTTTAACAGATTATGTAATGAAAACCATTCATTTTACATGTGAGAGTACAGGAACACAGAGAGATTGAGTAATTTGTTCAAAGATACAACAAATTATCTTTCTTTCTTTTTTATATTTATATACATATAAACATGTATATTATAAAATACACACAAGCATTTATGGTGTGACATAAATAGGAAGTAATTACTTTTAAAACAAAAATCCTTTTTTGCTATTACAAGTAATAATGTTTTCGGTGAGTGCATAATCAGTTTTTTAAACCCTGGATTATCACTTTTTTAAAAGATTGTATTTATTCATTTGAGAGAGAGAGAAAGCGTAAAAGAAGGGGGAGGGGCAGAGGAAGAGGGAGCAGCGGACTCCTCACTGAGCAGGGGGCCAGATGTGGGACTCAATCCCAGGACCCTGGGATCATGACCTGAGCCAAAGGCAGAGGCTCAACCCACTGAGCCACCCCAGATGCCCGATACTTGGTTATTTGTAAAAGGTTATATCACAATGATATATTTTTAGAAGGTTATATCACAATGATCCAATACTCATTTTTCAATTTGATCCACTTATTCAGAAGTATTTATTAAAAATTATTAGTAAAAAAAATCTACCTTTCCAAATGCCAATTAACTGTTCTTGACAAGTAATTGGAAGATGCTATACTTTCAAATTTTAAGTAAAATTGAATCCCATGGGCATGCCTCACTTTAAAGTGGGAGTATTTGAAAGAAGTTAGAAAAATCTGTTCTCATTTTCCAAGTACACAGAGATAAGAGACTTTTTACAGGTGATATATTTATATCTATTTCAAAATAAAATAAAATTATTATTTCCAAACATTATAAACAAAACAATTTTGTTTTGTTTTGTTTTTTTGAAAAAAACCAAGCAAACAAACCTGCTTTTGTATTTATATTTAAAATGTTATATGGGGTTTCCTGGCTGACTCAGAAGAGTGTGAGCTCTTGATTTCAGGATCATGAGTTTAAGCCCCATGTTGGGCGTAGAGATTATGTAAATAAAAATAAAATAAATAAAATAAACTTTAAAATGTCATATGAACAGATTGAATGTGACTGTTTTTAAGTAACCACTAGGTGGAGTAGTATTAACAGTCACAAATAAAGGGCAGCATAGCCAGAACTGGTTTTTTTTTTAACTTTTTATTGAAGAGTGATATATATACACACCATGTACAAGTAATTAACTCCAAAAGGATAATAGACCCAAGTATTAGAGCTAAAACTATAAAAATTTTATAAGAAAAACATAGAATAGCTTTATAGCCTTGGTTTAGATGAAGATTTCTTAGGACACAAGAAGCACAAACCATAAAAAACAAAATAAATTTGACTTAGTAAAAAAATAAAATTCTGGTCTCTGAAAGATACTACAATAAATAGAAAAAGAAAAGTCACAGACTGGGAGAAAATGCTTTCCAAACACATGTCTTATAAAAGACTTAGATCTCAAATATATAAAGAACCCCGAGGCACCTGGGTGGCTCAGTCATTAAGCATCTGCCTTCGGCTCAGGTCATGGTCCCGGAGACCCGGGATTGAGCCCCGCATCGGGCTCCCTGCTCGGCGGGAAGCCTGCTTCTCCCTCTCTCACTCCCCCTGCTTGTGTTCCCTCTCTGGCTGTGTTTCTCTCTGTCAAATAAATAAATAAAATCTTAAAAAAAAAAAAAAAAGAACCCCTATGAGTCAATAATAAGGAAACAACATAATAAAAAGAGGTAAAAGATTTGGACACATCGCTTTGGATGACAAATAAGCACATGAAAAGATGCTCAACATCATTCATTGCTTTGGAAAAGGCAATTAAGCCGCAATGGAAAAGCCAATCACACCTCTCTACAGCTATCAGAGTGTCTAAGATTGATTGGGCTGACAGTGACAGGTGCTGACACGGAACAAGTAGAACTCTCATGTGTTGTTGGTGGCAAAGCTGAGTGATCCTGCCAATTTAGGAAAACCATTCAGCGGTTTCTTATAAACATATATTTACCATACCACCTAGCAATTCCATTCCCACCTATTTGTTCAAGAGAAATAAGAGAAATGAAAATACCACAAAGTTCAGTGGGCAAATGTCTATTTGTAATGAGCAAAATAAAAAAAAAAAAAAAACAACACTAGTGTTCATTAATTGGTAAAGGGATAGACATATCTATATAATGAAATACAACTCAGCAAAGAATAAAAAGTCAACCTGTGCAATAACATGGATAAATCACAAAAGTATTACACATGATACTACAATGAGTAACTTATACTATAAACATTCTTCAAGCAACTGTGGGTGTGTATGCGTGTGTGATGATATTATCAGAAAATTATCAGAAGGAGAATTGCTGGGTCAAATGCCACTTGTGTTTGCCATTTTGTAATTTTGATAGATAGATATTTCAAAATTGCCTTCCTTAGTGGTTATACAAACTTACATTCCCACCAGCAGTGGAAAATGCACCCATTTCTGTACAACTTTATCAAAAGAGTGAGTAGAGGGCGCCTGGGTGGCTCAGTTGGTTAATCAACTGCCTTCGGCTCAGGTCATGATCTTGGAGACCGGGGATCTAGTCCCACATCGGGCTCCCTGCTCTGCAGGAAGCCTGCTTCTCCCTCTCTCATTCCCCCTGCTTGTGTTCCCTCTCTCGCTGTGTTTCTCTCTGTCAAATAAATACAATCTTTCAAAAAAATTAAAAAAAGAGTGAGTAGAATTTAGGGATGATTACTAATCTGCTAGGGAAATGGCATCTCAGCAGAGATTTAGTTAATATTTCTCCTTACATGGAAGCTCCAATATATTATCTGGTCTTCCCCCTGTTTCCTTTGCATACCCCCTGAGGCTCTCACACATTATGTACTATGGTGCTCTGAACCTGCCATGCAACTTTATACCCCTTGGCAATTATACAGATCCTTCCCTGTGCCTAGATGCCCTCATCTCCACCACCTGCCTGGTGAACTCCTGCTTATCCTCCCAAACTCGCACACATTTCTGAAGCTTTTATTGATGTTGCTTTCCTCTGAGCTACTGTTGTACTTCGTATGCACGACCCAACAGGTCCTGGTGAATTGCAATCCTTTCTCCAAGACACTGTGAGCTCCTGAGCAGATTAGAAAGTGTATCTAAATTCTATTAAGACAAGGGCTTCAGTTCATTCAACCCTTTATTCTCAGGAGCTTGTAGGGCATCTGGCACAAAATAAGGCCACAGCAAATGTATGCTGATCTGAAGTCATGGTCTCTGCAGAAACAAACATGTTTCTGGAAGTAACTTTGCATGAATGAATGCACATGTAGGAAGGAAATTTCCTTTTTCTTTCTTTCTTTCTTTCTTTCTTTCTTTCTTTCTTTCTTTCTTTCTTTCTTTTTTAGGAATTTATTTATTTATTTGACAGAGAGAAATACAGCTAGAGAGGGAACACAAGCAGGGAGAGTGAGAGAGGGAGAAGCAGGCTTCCCGCCGAGCAGGGAGCTTGATGTGGGGCTCGATCCTGGGACTCCAGGATCATGACCTGAGCCTAAGGCAGATGCTTAAAGACTGAGCCACCCAGGTGCCCCTAGGAAGGAAATTTTCTAATGAGTGAATATAACAATGTAATTCTGTGTTGAAGGGTGATTTGTCTCAACATCTCCTCCCTGAAAACTCACAGTTTCAAAATGAAAATTTATGTTGTTTGGTAATCCAATATGGTTTAGAAACAGCCAGTAGAAGGAGAGAGCCAAGCATTTTCATTTTATGTCAGACTCCACCTATCCATAAAGGCTATAGGCGTAGGGCAGGGAAATGCTTCTGACAGCCCTGCAAAGCAAGGTATGAGAGAGCATTTAGCAGATATTCTGAAGCAAGCACAGATATCTGGAATGTACCCTGGGCCTCTAGTTTGGGTAGCTCTTAGCTCTGCCTGTGCTTGCCTTTTTTTTTTTTTTTTTTTTTTTTAATTTGAGAGAGAGAGAGAGAATGAGAGCGAGTGAGCGTATGGGAGGAGAGAAGGTCAGAGGGAGAAGCAGACTCCCTGCGGAGCTGGGAGCCTGATATGGGACTTGATCCCAGGACTCCAGGATCATGACCTGAGCCAAAGGCAGTCACTTAATCATCTGAGCCACCAAGGCACCCTCTGCCTATGCTCTTATAAAAGGCCTTCAATCGCGAGTCCCTCACCTGTGCCAAACACAAATTTGTACACTGGTTTAAGCCGAAAGACCCTGGAAAATTCCTTACTATCTTCCCATCCAAAGTACAATGCCTGGAAATAAACGACTTTATATACCTATATCTCACAAACTCAGCAGGGAAGATGCATTTCTTAGCTTTCATGATCAGCACAGCAGCTTTTGTACAATTTGTGGATAAAGGGTTAATAAAGATAAGAAGCATGTCCTTGTGACACAAGGCCACTCCTAAAGAATGAGCACAAGGGAAATACAAAAAAGAACTTTTTTTTTTTAAGATTTTATTTATTTATTTGACAGAGAGAAACACAGCTAGAGAGGGAGCACAAGCAGGGGATGTGAGAGAGGGAGAAGCAGGCTTCCTGCCGAGCAGGCAGCCCGATGTAGGGCTCAATCCCGGGACTCCAGGATCATGACCTGAGCCAAAGGCAGTTGCTTAACCAACTGAGCCACCCAGGCGCCCTCAAAAAAGAACTTCTATATGCTACTTAACAAATATTAATTAAATAACCATGTGCTGGCATGATAGTAGGCAATGGAGATAAAAAGTTGAATAAAATATAGTCTCTGCCCTAAAGGAGCTTATAATGTAGTTCTGAGGATGAAACCAACTATAACATCATACATTTGTACAATGCTTTAAATTTATAAAGTACTTTTATGTATTGCAAAGTCCCTGCTCTGTCCTCTTTCCACACCACGAGAACACAGAGGCCATCAACAAAATGTAAAGTACTCTGGAGAGTCAATGAGAAGAGATTCCTTGTAGGAGGGTAGTAGGGATTGAGTGGGAAGTGAAGACTTCATGAAGAAGAAAACATTCTAGATGAGCTTTGAAAGGTGACCATATTTCATCAATGATCGGTGGCATTTGTTATAATAAATAACTTATGCATAGACGTAAAGTCAAGAGAATGCTAGAGACAAATTTTGGGGAAGCCCAAGGATGTAATTTGGCTGCAATGGAACATCAGAAGAAAATAAAACTGGAAATAAAGGCTTGGGAATGTATGCTTAATTCATTGAGATTTGGGACTAACAAATCAAATGAATGAATTATGCTTTAACCTGAGGTAGGGGAAGATCAGCTTAGCTACTTCATTTATTTCAAGCTATCCTTCCTAGATTCCCATCGAAGTCCCTTGATCTTCTATGTCTCCCTCCCAAAATCTTATTAAGGCTCCCCTTTTCCTAATCAGTCACTAATCAATTCATATACATTTCTCCTTTCCTCCATTCTTTCCCACAAAACAGTTGTTTCTAGGATGATGAAGTTTTTACTGTTCTTTTGTTTATTTCTTTGTTTGTGGCTTCTGATTTTCTGTAAGCATTTTAATAATGCAAGCTTATTTTGAAAGAAAATGTATCTGCCAAGTTTCTTCCATATAAAACAGAAACGTTATCTTTCGGTAATCTAATATCATGTGTACCTTTTTGCAATTTACCAATCATTAGATATCTAGGTTATATGAAATTTTTGAAATGATGAATAGTGCAGAGCAGTTAAAATTAGATTTAAAAAATTAGTATTAAAAAGTATAATCCTGAGATGCCTAGGTAGCTCAGTCGGTTAAGCATCTGCCTCCAGCTCAGGTCATGATCACAGGGTCCTGGGATCGAGCCCCAGGTCAGGCTTCCCTGCTCAGCAAGGAGTTTGCTTTTCCCTGTGTCCCTCCCCCTGCTCATGCTCTCTTTCTGGCTCTCTCTCTCTCTCTCAAAAAGAAAAAAAAAGTACGATCCCCACCCCTGGGGGTGAAAGAAAAAGCAAAATAGGCAACAATTTTTAAAGATGCAGAAAATGTTACAAGACCACCCCTGTGACCAGAATGACATGTTGTCCAGCTTGCTTTCTGCCACGCCACCTTTGGCCAAATTATCTCGAGCTGAAGAGTAATGTTACATTATGTGCTGAGCAGCATGCTAGGCAATGATGACATCAAGCTGAAATCCCTGATCCTTATCGTCAAGGAGCTTAAAGAACCAGGAAGGAACATGAGCAGCATAAGGGATGCCCAGGTTACTAAGGTGCACAGAGAAAGTTATCTGACTGCACCTAACAGGATCAAGGAAGGTCCCAGCAGATGGTTATGTCAGGAAGCCCTGAAGGATGAGTGGGCATTTCTCAAAGAAAGGGCTGGGAGAAAGGAAGTATGCAAGGATATCTGGGCAGAAGCAACAACCCATGCAAAGATAGAATCAAGAGTGAATGTGGCATATTGAGAGAATTCTGCATGTATATTGAGGTTAGTAGGTAGGAGCACGTGTGTGTGTGTGTGTGTGTGTGTGTGTGTGTGTGTGTGTGTGTGAATTGGTGGGAATTAGAGGGAAGGCCATAAGATAGAAATCTACAAAATGAGTATGCTCAGTATAGCACTCTACTGTGTGGACAACTTACCATTTTTTATGTATGTGTAGTTTAGTTTATTTAAAAAAAAATTCTTCTTACACTGATTTATATTAGACCTAAAGTTAGTGCAATAATACATATACACAAATTATTAAAAATAAATTTGGCTGGGGGGTGCCTGGCTACCTTAGTAGGTTGAACATGAGACTTGATCTCAGGGTCATGAATTCAAGCGTCACATTGGGTGTAGAGCTTACAATGAATGAATGAATGAATGAGTGAATGAGTGAATGAATGAATATATAAATAAATTTGGCTGTATTGGGGATTAATGCTCGACATTGCTCTAGGTGAATGGAAACCAGGAAGGGCTTGAAGGAGGCAGGAATGGCAGCAAGATCTGAAACTGGCAGCAGGAGGATGGTTGATGGGAAAGAGCATGCAGGCGGTTCAGAGGCATTAGCCAAAGTGAGAAATGACGAGAGCCTGAATTAGGAAGGGGGGATTGGTGGGATTGATGAGATTCAGATAGAGCTTGGCAAACTGACACTTTGTGCAATGCAGAGGGGAAAATGAATAGAAATTATAGAAAAAGAAAGAAGAATATGGATGCTGTGTGAAACAATGACAACAGATAGACCGAATCAAAAGTCAAATGCAGAAATGATTAATTCAGCAATATTACAGGATGCATATCATGGTGTAAGTCACTGTCTGTAATATTCGTTTAATGCAAGAATGCATTTAAGTTCTAAATTTCCAGCCCCCACAGATATGACACAATAAATGTGTTGTTGGTGACTGCCAACCCAGAGGTAAACACACATTGTCATATTCTGATCAAAAGAAACAAGTGAAATGTAATGAATTCCAGTGGAAGTGGTTTAAAGTTCTGAATTCATTTATACTTGTAAAAAACCATAAAATATTGTGAAAGATGGCAATATAATTACAGGAGCAGAGTCTCCAAAAGCTTCAGATAGCTCCCATCTAGACACAATATAAAGCCACAGATAATGTCTAGAAATAGCACAGGGTGTAGGAGTGGAACATTTTTACTCTACAACTATCAGTCATTGCAAGCTCACTTGGCACATCGTGATGAGATGCTATTTTAAAAAATGGCTAAACTTTCTCTCTTGTTGTAGACCTAAATAGGCTACATTACTGTATCTTCCAGCCAACTTACCTAGCAAAGAAATCACGTAATAAAAACAAAACTTCCTTTAAGCCCAAGGCTATTCTTTCCTATGCCCACTACTCTCTAGCTGTGCTGGATTTCACTGCTGCGCAGGACTAGCACTCAATAAATATTAATTGAATGAAATCGAGCCATATAGGCTAAACCTACAAATCAGGTATAGTAGGCCAGAATCTTCACCTACAAGGTCTTATGTGCAAGAAACGAAACTTAATTTTTACAATTCAACTTGATTTCAATTTCTTTTTTTTTTTTTTTAAGGTTTTATTTCTTTATTTGACAGAGAGAAACACAGCAAGAAAGGGAACACAAGCAGGGGGACTGAGAAAGGGAGAAGCAGGCTTCCCGCCAAGCAGGGAGCCCGATGTGGGCTCTTCGGGATCATGACCTGAGCCGAAGGCAGTCGCTTAACCAACTGAGCCACCCAGGCGCCCCTTGATTTCTTTTTTAAAAGATTTTATTATTTATTTGAGGGGGAAGGATGCACATATGTGGGGGAGGGGCAGAGGGAGCGGGAGAAACAGACTCCCTGCTGAACGGAGAGCCTGACTCAGGGCTCAATCCCAGGACTCCGTGGTCATGACCTGAGCTGAAGGCAGACCTGAACTGACTGAAACACTAAGACGCCTCTTGATTTCTATTTCAAAGCATCATTTTACTGGACTGGTATGAAGTCTGTCTTGGTCTATTCAGTATCTTTCCTTCTGTTTCTCTAATATTTGCATGAAGCCAGGATATTGAGATGAAATCTCATTTATCTGCAGTATCATCTGTCCCCTCAGTCACTTAAGATATCATTTCGCATCTGGCCACTTTGAATTAGTCCAAGAAGGTTTCTCTGGAGACTTCCCTTTCCTATTTTATGACTCTTGAGCAAGGGTTTTTCTCCTCTACCTGTCACCATCCTTGGGCCCATGGGACTCATTCTCCTACCTCAGTACTGCAATGGGCACTGAAGGCTGCCTCTGGGCCCTGTTGCTTCCCGGGAGCTTGGCCCAGAGGTAAAGCTTGGAGCTGCAGGGAACTGGGACCTCTCCCCACACCGGCCTGGTGCTTCATCTGTGACTCAGCAGGTACAGCACTTTTTTCTAGGGCCCCAGCAACATGCCTCATCTCCAATTCCCGAAATTCTTTTCCACTCTGGGGATTATCATTAGCCAGGGTATACAAAAGGACTATGGAAAGGAAAGAGGAAGCTGTGTTCATGCTGATGCAATCGCTTCACTCTTTTGTCTATTCATTAGGATCTTGTTATCTCTAGGTCCCTGCTTTTCTTTATTACTTTTAAAAGATAGCATTTAGTTACTGGACACAGAGAGAGGGAAAGAGAGAGAGCACGAGTAGGGTAGAAGCAAAGGGAAAGGGAGTAGCAAACTCCTCGCTGAGCAGGGAGAGTTGGTGGGGGTCTCCGTCCTAGGACCCTGGGATCCTGACCTGAACCAAAGGCAGACGCTTAACCAACTGAGCCACCCAGGCGCCCCTCTGCTTTTAAAACTCAAAGACTGGGAAGAGAATCCTTCTAATTTCCCACAGCCACATTCCTTCCCTGAGTACAAACGGAAAAGCCTACCTGCTGCTTAAATATGGAGAGAGGATCAAGAAGACAAGAGGAAGTGTTGAGGAAAGAGAGAAGGTTTGGGTGAACACTGATAAATATTGCAAAATTAGTATTCTGCTTCAGATTCGTAAGTAAAATCTTGACTCCTGAATGCAGTATTTCTCATGGGTTACTAGAAGGGAATTTAGGATTATTTGCATTTCTTAATCTGAGAATGAGTTAAAGTGCAATTGCCATGGTGTTGTATAGAAAAGTCCCCTGGCATCTTCTCTGAAAGAACATTGGCTAAATGCCTGCTTGGCCCAGATGCTGGACAAATGCTTCTCAACAACCCTGTGACATGGACATGATGATCCCATTCTTAAAATGAGGAAATTGAGCAAGTGTTAAATAACTTGAGTTCACACAGCTATTCAGTGGCTTGGCAAGTATTTAAAGCCAAATACACATGACTGGAAAAATCCATGTATTCTCTTTATTTTTCATTGTCTCTCACAGACTTCTGGATTTATGAATCTCATTGGTCCAAGGTAGTATTTTATTATTTTTTTTCAGTTTTTTATGATTTTTTTTAATTCCCCAAAATAATCCTGATTTTTTTTTTTTTTAATTAAGTTCCTCTGATACTCTTAAAAGGATTTGTATTGTACTGGTTCCATAGGACTACTGTAACGAAGTACTACAATCTGGGGGTGAGGCTTTAAGCAACAGATATTTATTGTCTTATCGTTCTGGAGGCTAGAGGTCAAAAACAAGGTGTCAGCAGGTTCATGGTCCCGCTTTGCCCCTTCCTAGCTTGTTGTGGCTTGCTGGCCATCCTTGCCATTCCTTGGCTTGTGGCTGCAACACTTCAATCTCTGTCTCTGTCATCACACTCTGTTCTCGTGTGTATGTGCTTCTTCTAAGGGTACCAATCATATTGGATTAAAGGGTTCCCCTACTCCTACCTCATCTTAACTAATTACACCTGTAATGGCTCTATTTGGCCAAGGTACTGGGGGTTAAGACTTCAACATATCCTTCTGGGGAACACAATTCAATTCATAATAAGTATGTTCTAAGTACTTTAAGACTGAGTTGTTAGAGGGCCACCTGGCTGGCTCAATCAGGGGAGTGTGCGACTCATGATCTCAGGGTTGTGAATTGAAGTTTCAATTGAGTTTACTTAAAAAAAAAAAAAAAAGATTGACTTGTCACAGTTTAAGCAACATAGGCACCATTTTACATACAGAGAATTAACCACCTGGTCATTAATATCTCATAAGGTGAGAAGAAAAACAGAAAATAGTGAATATATGAATATCTCAAATTTTTTATCATTAGCCACAGTTTTGGATTTTGTAATTTTTTTAAACTTAAGTGCTCAAGTAGGGTATAAAATGCTCAGAATATTTATAGATCAGTTCATGATGAAAACTATTTTTGCAAAAACACTTAATAGCCTCACAAAATATTTTTGGACATGATTTCTTTTTTAACACTCAAAACAACCCTAATATATTTTTCTTCATTTTAGAAATTAGGAAATTGGCATTGAGAGTTTAACAAGTTAAATATTTGTTTAAGACATGCCTTCAGAAGAGGCATTCTTGGGATATGAACCAAGATTTTGTTAGTAAAATTCTGGAGCTCTTATCACATATCTTGCTTGGTACATTTTAATATTTAACGGTGGTGATAAAGAAGATGGTAATAATGATAATTGCTAATGCTTGCTGAACGTTTACTATATTTGGAGGGCAGTGGCAAACACTGCACATAATCATCTCTCATTTAATCTTTTCAAGAACCCTAAGAGGCAGGTGCAACACCAAAGCACAGAGACGGAGGGAAATTAGCCCAAGACTATAAAGCTTGTAAATGTGAATGCCAGGTTACACAGTCAGAGGTCTTACTCCAGGGTCTGCCTCCTAGCCACTTCTGTGTGGCCTTGACTTTGTGAAGCCTTCCTAGACAGTCTCCCTTTCAGAGACGTCCTCGCTCCGGCTCTTGTTCCAGTATTCCAAACCAACTTAAGAGGGTTTATTGGCACGTTTCAAATCAATGTATGACCACCAAATGACTTTATGTAAGTTACTTAATATCTTTAAATGCCAGTTGTGTCTAGTGTGAAAGGGAGATATACCGCAGTGAAGTAAAATTTAGTAATATATGTAAATGACCTAGTACACATAGGCCACATAATGGGCAGTCAGTTTATTGTATTTATGAGTTACCTGATATGATAGTTGATTGTTTAGAAGGTACCTTGGGGTTTTGGAGGAGGGGGCAATTGATTTGACTGGTAATATCAAAAGCATTACAGGATAAGTAACAGTTGCATCTTAATAAGAACATGTTAACAGGCAAGGAAGGGCATGCTATCGTCTGAATGTTCAGTCCCCCAAAATTCGTATGTCTAAATCCTAATGCCTAATGTGATTGTATTAGGAAGTGTGAGGGCTTTGGAGGTAATTAACTCATGAGGTCAGAGCTCTCATGAAAGAGATTAGTGTTATTATAAAAGATAACCCCCTACCCCAGAGATCCTGTACCCCTTCTGCTAGTGAGGGTACAGCAAGACTGTGCCAGTTAGGGGCGCCTGGGTGCCTCAGTTGCTTAGCTTCTGCCTTTGGCTCAGATCATGATCCCAGGGTCCTGGGAACAAGTCCCACATCAGGCTCCCTACTCAGCAGGAAGTCTGCTTCTCCCTCTGCCTCTGCCTCCCAATCCCCCTGCTTGTGCTCTTTCTATTTCAAATAAATAAAAATAAAATCTAAAAAGAAAAAAGAACATGCCAGTTATGTACCAGGAAGAGGGCCCTCACTAGAACAGGACCAAACTGGAGCCTTGGTCTTGACTTCCCAGATTCCAGAACTGTGAGGAATAGATTTCTGTTGCTTTTAAACTACTCAGTCTGTGGTATTTTGTTACAGCAGCTTGAAGGAACTCAGACAGGACATTCTAGGCAGAGAAGCCTTTTGGAAATAAAAAGATGATTCTGCAAGTTGCCCCTGCTTCAAAGGACAATGGGGATCACAACACTGAGCACTTTCGTATGAAATTATGGGAACTGCGATCCGCCCCCAATATCTATTAGTTCCACCAGTGCTAATGAGTAATTCAAAAAACTACCTTTCCGCAGCTCTCAACAGTCTGTAATTCTGTATTCCCATGTGTGGCCCACTGTCAGTTACCCATGCCACTTTAGTAGTGGGAGAAACAGATGCAGCCACGGCACTGCCCCTCTGGCCCTCTGTATCTTAAGTCTGAGGTACTTGATCTTTTTCTCTACAACTGTCACACCTGCAGCCTGAGACCCGTGAGCCACCATACCCAGAAGTGAGAGGTGAGCACTTTGGTTTGGAGCTGGTGGAATGCAGCTACTTTATTTCCACAGGTACTCTGCTGGGCTAAAATGAGTGGTAACTCATTTCTCATTGGCCTGGGAGAGAATTTCTCCTCTAGTCCCACTGCGCTACTGGGGGGAGGGGAGGGGAGGGAGTAAGAGGGCTGTTACTCTCAAGGTCACTTGGAGAGAATCGGCACTTCTTTACAAGTCAGCAATTCCAGGATTCCTTCCCCCACCCCATTATACCACTGCTGAGTTACTGCTTTCATGCTCCTGTTCATCATGCTCCCATCATCTAGATTTTTCTGCTTTCACTGTTTTTGTAAGTGTTATGTACTCCTCAAGGTCCACTTCTTACTGTCTACCCATCTCCTAAACTTTCCATGGCATTGAGCACATTAATTTTATTATTTTGGAGAAAACAGAGGACTTTCCAAAACTTGCCTAAAACTTGTTCAGAAAACTGGCCTAATCATCTGAAGAGGTATGTTCTAATTCCAGCTGAAGCATTTTATCACCTACTATTATGATCTAAGTCTAACTACCTTTCCTACCTCAGAGGGCTGAGGTGATGCTCATATAAGAATGCAACTCACAAGCTTAAATCACTGTCCAACTGAGGCATACTTTATCTCTGTAACAAGTTCTTTTGAGTATAAGGACATTGCTTTTTTGCATTTCCCCCAAAATGATTCATGATGTGCTATAATCACAGAAAGCATTCAGTATCTGTCAATAAGAAATACTATTTTTACTAAAGAAGAGGTCTTTTGGTCAGTTTCAAGAGCTTTGTACAATCTATTATTCAATAAAATTTAATTAACATATTCAATGTTTTAAAAATCCAGTGATTTTTCTGATTTTTGAATGACATTTATAAACAAGTATTCTTTTTGTATTCTTTTACAATCCAAGTCTAATTTTATTGCTTATACTAGGTTTACCAGAAATTTTCTATTTGAAGTTTCTGATTTAAAAAAAAAAAACAACTTGTAAAACAAAATGAAACTGGAATTCCTCAGCATTCTCACATTAAAAATGAATATTTTTCCTTTTAAAATTTTTTATTTGATACATATGTGAAATTCAGGGAAGTAAAAATCCCTTTTTAATAACATGTATTCAGTCTTTGATCTTATCGGAGATTTAGTATTGACAAAAATGTTGTATTTTTATTTATTTTTAATTTTTAATTGAGTAGAATTAACATGCAATGTTACATTAATTTTGGGTATACAACATAGTGATTTAACAAGTTTATACATTATGCTATGTTCACCACAAATGTAGCTATCATCTGTCAGCACAATATACTATTACAATAGCATTGACTATATTCCTTATGCTATGTCTTTTATTTCTGTGACTTACTCATTTCATAACTCGAAGGCTGGATCTCCCACTCTCCTTCACCCATTTTTCCCATTCCTCCACCACTTCCCCTCCATTTACAGGTCTGATTCTGCTTTTTGCTTATTCATTTTTTTTCAGATTCCATGAATGAAATCATATTGTCTTTCTAGTGTGACTATTAGCATCATACCTTCTAGATCCTTCCCATGCTGTTGCAAATGGCATGATCTCATCTTATTGTAGCTGTGTAGTATTTCTGTGTGTGCCTGTATGTACATGTATCACATCTTCCTTATCTCTTCATCTATCAAGGGACACTTAGGTCAATTTCATATCTTGGCTGTTGTAAATAATGCTAAAATAAATACGGGGGTGTGTATATCTTTTTGAATTAGTATTTTCATTTTTGGGTGAGGTAAATGCCCAGTAGTGGATCATACAGTATTTCTATTTTTAATTTTTGAGGAACCTCCATACTGTTTTCCACAGTAGCTACACCAATTTATATTCTTACCAGTAGTGTAGGAGGGCTCCTTTTTCTCCACATTCTTGCCAACTGTTATTTCTTCTCTTTTTGATTTTAGCCATTCTGACAGGAGTAAGGTGATAACTCATCCTGGTTTTGATTTGCATTCCCTGGTGAGTGATGTTGAGCATCTTTTCATGTGTCTGTTGGACATCTGTTTGCCTTTTTTTGAAAAATGTCTATTGAGGTCCTCTGAGCATATTTTAATTGGATTGTTTGTTTTTTGAGAAAAATGTTGTAACTTTAAAACATTTAAGCTAAGTGTGATTTTCCTGTGGGCCAGAAGGCTATGTCTGACATTCTATGACTTTACCACCACTTTTTTTTTTTTTAAAGATTTCATTTATTTGACAGAGAGAAATACAGCCAGAGAGGGAACACAAGCAGCAGGAGTGAGAGTGGGCCCACTGAGTGGGCAGCCCGATGCGGGGCTCGATCCCCTGGGACTCTCGGATCATGACCTGAGCTGAAGGCAGAGACTTAACCACTGAGCCACCCAGGCGCCCCTTAACCACCACTTTTACTCAACTACAAATGACATATTTGTTTAACCTACACATTGCTTTCTAATACATTTTACTCAGAGAATCACAGTATTCATATAAAGTTTTGTTTAATAATTATCATAGTATGAACCTATAAGTACTCTTATTTATTTACATTCTGTCAATTACTATTCTTGTCACTTAAAATATAGCTGATTCCTATTATTCCTGGATTCTGTATTTGCAAATGCCTACTCAGTTAAAATTTATTTGTAACCCCACAATCAATACCCTAGTGCTAAGGAAGTGAATCTGTGTAATTATGTATACACAGTTTACTACTAACTAGCTATCTTTCATGATCTACAATCCCCTTCCTTAGTAGTAAACTTTCTGACACATGACCACCCAGAATGGTTTCCAAATTTCCTTCAACCAGGTATTTTCATTAAGACTCTGTTCTAGTTAGTTGGAGGTAGGTAGAAGTGGGAAATACAATTTTCTCAAACTCTTTCCTCATGAAGGAAAGAGACATACATGCCTTTCTTCACCTTGCTTTCTGCTGGTAGGAATGTGATTATGATGTTGAGCAGCCATCTTGGATCACAGGTGGAACAACAGGCTAGGAATCTGGATCCCTAATACTGTGACAGTAGCCCAAGTCCTGGACTGATGACCTCTAGACCTCTTTTATATGAGAGAAAAACAGACCTCTTACTTAAGTTCCTGTTATTTTGGACTTGATGGCACCTGCAGCTGAACCTACTTTTAACTGATACAAAAAGTCATGCAGAAGTATAGGTCCATTGTTTAGAGTTGTAAAGAGCAGAAGTCCACTGGATAAGGTACCAAGATGGGTGATGGGTAAATGGGGGCTGAAACCCAACCTATCCACTCTTTCCACTCTTTTTCAAGTTTTTTTTTTTTTTAAGATTTTATTTATTTGACAGAGAGAAACACAGCCAGAGAGGGAACACAAGCAGGGGGAGCGAGAGAGGGAGAAGCAGGCTTCCCACCGAGCAGGGAGCCCGATGTGGGACTTGATCCCGGGTCTCTGGGATCATGACCTGAGCTGAAGGCAGTTGCTTAACCAACTGAGCCACCCAGGCGCCCCTTTTTCAAGCTTTTAACTGTGCTTTGTTTATCAACAACCTGGTATACCAGGGTCCCTGTAGAAAAGTGAAAGTCTGTCTAGAATCAAAACTCTGGGGTAGCATTTTCTAAAATTTCATCTGCACACTCCTGGAGCCACTGGAAATGAATTTAGGTAGTCTCCATTGATGTACTGTAAGGCCCTATTTAGCCAGAGAACAATGAGGATGTAAATTATCAACACTTACCAGGTAGGAACACCCAAATGCCCTTAAACACCCCCCCCCCCCGCCCATTCCAGGCAGCTACATGACCCTGGTCAGCTTGTGGTTTGGGGGTTTGCCCTATAAAAGCTACCTGAGAAATTAGGCAGGTCGTTCTCTCCTTAGATACAACCCTGGCCTGGCCAGTGAAATTCTGATGCTTGGCGTGAAATAAACCTTTGCTTCACTTTCGTTTTTGTATCAGCCTCGTTCCTTTGACCATGGACCCTATCATTTGGGGGTTTTCTGGGATCAAATGACAAAGGCTGAGCCAGCATCAGAATTTTGGGGAAAAGCCTCCAGAGGTAAGGTAAGATCTGGTAAGATCTTGAGATTCTGTTTTGTCTGCGGAGCTCCAGGAGAGTAGCCCACCAGGGGAGAAACTGGACACAGTATAGCTCCCCAGGGCCAGAGTGGATGCGGGGATGCCCCATCCCTCCATCTGTGGTCGTGAGGGGGTTCAAGTCCCTCTGGACGATCAGGGGACTGAGAAAATCCCCATCTGTTGTCACCGGGGGTTAGAGTCCCCCTAGCCTAGGCGGTTGTGTTTGTGGTTATCTTTGTTTTGTCTTCCTGTTACTTCTCGTGCTGTTTGTGTTATTTGTTGTTATGAGATGGGTCCGCAATAGGAAATCAGGGACAATTGACCAGATCCTCCTATTGGACCAGGTAGGCCCTGGGTCCACTGCCAGTCAGACCCATCCTATTGGACAGAAGGGGAGCCTGATCACCTCCCATTAGTCAGGGGCACCTGAGGGGGGGCTGTCCAACCTGTCTGAATGTAATGAGTGCCTGAGTGTGTGAGTGTGTCTGTACGGCTCCACCGCTTTGGAGTCTGAATGGGTTGCACCCTGAGTCTCACGGAGCGTCATATGGCATGACGGTCATCTACTCCACAGAGTAGCCTGGTCCGGGGCTTATACGGACAGACCTTAGCTAAGACGCTCCTAAGTTCCCGCAAGGGACACGAGCAGGACAGCATCTGAAAGTACCCCACCCTTTGTCTGCGACATCGTTCACAATGGGAGGGAATCCCAATAAACCCACTGTCCCAGGCTGTATGCTTAAACTACTGTTAAATGATGGTTGTGAGGCTAAGGACATCTGACCCTAGGTGAGCCAATGATATAAAATTCTGGTGTAACAGTTTACAATTGGTCACTCCTTAGTCTTCACTGGAGATTAAGGTTTCTAAAGGGTGCAAAATTCTGCTAACTGTAACTAAGACTGATGGAAATAAGGGAAACAACTCTGTATATGAAAAGTAGATTACTAAGAAAGATAAGAAATGGAAATACATTTTCCTAAATTACCTAAAAGAAGGTAATTTTGTCCTAAACGAGATGGTTGTTTGGAAGAAATAACATGGGACAGAATCTGACTGTAAAGGAAAGTTGTAGGGGGTTTATGGATGGAAAACTTCAAAACGGAGGGCAACAGACCAAGATTGAAATGTAAATAGTTGCATTCTCTTTGCATGATCAATTGTCTGTTTCTGAGTTTTTACAATTGTTATTGTCTTGTAAAATAAGTTTCATCTTCAAGGAGATTCATATGTAGGGAGAGTCTCCATTTCCACCGCCAGGCTCTGTTGGAGGGACTCCGGGCAGCTGCAAGGAGGCCCATAAATTTATCCAAGATCAGTGCGGTGACTCAAAGTAAGGATGAGTCCCCCCGGGGCTTTTCTGGAAAGGCTGAATGGAGCCTATAAAATATATAGCCCGATCGACCCTGAGGCACCTGAGAACCAGAGGCAGGTAGGAGATGGTCAATGGAAGGAAGAGCTTAAATGCGGAGAAAGCAAACGGGAGACTTTTATTCAGATTAGTGTGCTTACTGCAAGGAGAAAGGACAATGGGCCAGGGAATGCCCTAAGAAGAAAACAGCAATTCCGGCCACCAAGGACTGAAGGGGCCATGGTTCGGAACCCCTCCCCAAACCTCGGGTTAGAGTTAAAATAGAGAGGAAATCTATTGACTTTTTGGTGGACATGGGAGCCCAATTTTCATCATTGCCAAGGCCTATGGGAAAACTATCTGGAGAGGAAACCTGGGTACAAGGGGCAAATGGCACAGAAAGACATAAATGGACAACATAGAGGACTTTGAATTTGGCCTCAGAAATCATTAAGCATCGATTCCTGGTCCTTCCTAATGCCCCATATAACCTGATGGGAAGAGACCTCCTCCACAAGTTACGGGCTGGCATTCAGTTCTCAGAGGGAGACATGACCGTGACTTTGGGGCAACCCGCTGTGCAGATGCTTGTGGCAGCAGTGGATGAACACCTCCTTTACGAGCCAGTCTCAAAACCAGAGGAGACAGAGGAGGGAGGCCTTCTCCAAACTCTGCAGGTCGAATTTCCCGAAATCTGGGCAGAAGGAAAGCCTCCTGGCCTGGCCAAGGGACGGCCTCCAGTACTGGTACAGTTAAAAGCGACCACTATGGCTGTTTGTGTCCGGCAGTCCCCCTCCCCTGGGAAGCAAATGAAGGGATCAGAAAACATTAACCATCTCCGAGGAGACAGGATCCTAGTCCCCTGCAAGTCTCCATGGAACACACCCTTGCTGCCTGTCAAAAGGCAGAGACTGGGGAGTACCAATCCATTCAGGACTTGCGGGAAGTTAACAAACAGGTTCAATATATCCATCTGACTGTGCCTAATTCCTATACCCTACTCTCCCTCCTGGGCCCCAAAAGAACTGTTACCATCCAAGATCTCAAGGATGCATTTTTCTGCATATCTCTGGCAAGCAAGTCTCAGCCCCTCTTTGCTTTTGAGTGGTCTGACCCAGAGGAGGGATTCCAGGGCCAGCTCACCTGGACAAGACTTCCCCAAGGATTCAAGAATTCACCCACTATCTTTGAGGAGGCTCTACATGAAGATTATGTGAGTACAGAACCTCCAACATGGGAGCCACTTTGTTACAGTATGTTAATGACTTGCTAATAGCCCCTGAGGCCTATGAGTCAGTCATGCCTGCAGGGGTGGGGGTGGGATGACAGGAAAAGTGTATCCGGAGTCAGCAAAGAAAGCAGTTTTGTTGGAACCAAGGTTCTCCGAGATTGCTCGACCCCTCGACCCCTCTGCGAACTGATTAAGGGAGGACTCACTACAATAGAGTGGAATGTCAGGTGGTAAACACAGGAGGAATCAGGATGGGAAGAGGAAAGAGAGAGAGGGATAGGGAACCAGGAGTTTATTGGGAAGTCGATTTTACAGAAATGAAACAGGGGGAAAAAAATGGACACAAGTGCATGTTAGTTTTTGTGGATACTTTTTCAGGCTGGGTGGAGGCTTTCTCCACCAAACATGAGACGGTGGGGTGGGGAGGGGTAGCCAAAAAGCTACTACAGGAAACAATTCCTACGTTTGGATTGCCTCTCATGATTGGGTCAGTTAACAGCTCTGCATTTGTGAGTTTGGTCTCACAGGCCTTGGCCAAGGCTGTGGGCACAAATTGGAAACTACACTGTGCCTACTAGCCCCAGAGTTCTGGACAGGTAGAGAAAATGAACCAGACTCTTAAAGAGACCTTGACAAAGTTAATTCTAGAGACTGGTGGTGTATGGGTGGATCACCTTCCCTGCTCCCTCCTCAGGGCGCAGTGCACACCCTATTTAAACAAGGTTACCCTATTAGAAATGTTTGGGAGACCCCCTCCCCTCTGCCCATGGCTAGAAGAGGTTGCCTTGGTGGAAATGATTGACCAGTCTGTACTCCAGTCACTGCAGGCGCTGCAGTCTGTCTTAAAGGGAGCCGATGGTGGGGGTGTGGTCCAAGCTGCCTACATTGAAACGGAGGTAGAGCCCCATCCCTACCAACCCGGAGACTTGGTTTGGATATGCCGCCACCAACTGGGGAACTTGGAACCTTGTTGGAAGGGACCATTTACTGTCATCCTGACCACCCCCATGGCAGTAAAAGTAAAAGGCATCAGGCCTGGATTCACGCATGCCACATCAAAGGAGCTGAGGATGAGGACGCCCCCCTGAGATGGACGCCACTGCCGATGGACCTCGCTGACCATAGACTGAAGCTCAGACTCAAAAGATAATTTTGGTGTCACTTTTATTGTTGCCTAATGATATGGGAGCTTCTGAGTCACCTTATATATTTGAGAGTGACTGTGAGCGTTTTTCCATCTGTGTGCAACTGGCTCTGATTATTAACCCTCTCTCCTACCCTTTCCTGGGGAACTGAAATTGATCCTGGTAGATTTTGTTTCATAGATTTGAATTATTATTATTATTTTTTTTTTTGGCTGTTACTAAGTTTGGAGTATAGATCTGGGAAAGAGGTTTTATTCGGCAAAAGAGTCAAAGATTTGACCTATTCCCAAAGAAAAGGGGGGAATGTAAGGACCTATTTAGCCAGAAAACAATGGGGATATAAATTATCAATACTTAGGACCAGGTGGGAACACCCAAATGCCCTTAACCTCCCTGTTCCAGGAGCAATGGAGATGCAAATTAACTTAGGCAGCTCGGTGACCCTGGTCAGCTTGTGGTTTGGGGGTTTGCCCTATAAAAGCTAGCCTGAGAAATTAGGAGGGATTGTTTTCTCCTTAGAGATGACCCTGGCCCAGCCAGTGAAATTCTGATGCTTGGCGCGACGTAATTCTTTGCTTGACCTTCGCTTTTGTGTCAGCCTCATTCCTTTGACCACGGACCCTAACAGTACTTCAAAAAATCTTATTTAGTGGTGCCTGGGTGGCTCAGGGGGTTAAGGACTGCCTCTGGGTCAGATCATGATCTTAGGGTCCTAGGATCAAGTCCTGCATCGGGCTCCTTGCCCAGCAAGGAGCCTGCTTCTCCCTCTTCCACTCCCCCTGCTTGTGTTCTCTCTCTGTGTGTCAAATAAAGAAATAAAATCTTAAAAAAAATCATATTTAGTACTAAATTAAATGGGTTTATATTTTACGATAGTTACCACTCCATTCTGCAAGTTCAGCCCTTGGTGCTAAAAAGGTCAATAAGCAAAGAAGGAGATAGCTGAGGGGCAGGAGTGAAAGAGAACAGAAGCTCCTCAAACATCATGTCATTAGATGGTATTTTATGGTGGCGAGTGTACAAGCTCTGGAGCCAAACTGCCTGTGTTTAAATCCTGGCTCTCTGTGACTAGCTGTATTTGGGTGTGTTTCTTGACCTTACTGTGTGCCAGTTTCTGCAACAGAACTAACACAAAAGGATGGTGTGAGGATTTAAAATAATTATTACAGTGCCTACCACAATGATCACTCAATGAAGATAAGATATCACCACCTTTCTGGTAATTACTTAGCAAAGAAACCCGAAACTAGCCAACTAGCCATGTTTGTTGAAGCTTTTTTTTTCCCCCCCAGAAATTGTATGTATCTGACCTTACTTTAGTTACCAGGAAACTAGGGCTTAGAAAAATTCAGTAACTTTCCCAAGGTTACGCAACTAATTCTAGCCCAGGCAGAATTCAAACTCAGATAGATTGGATTCCAAAGCTATGGTTTTTCACAAAGATAATTAAGGACCAGGCCTGCAAGATTTCACAAGCTTCCTCTTGTATACTCTTTCCCCACTCATAAAATGTAGCAGCAAACTCTTTCACACTATAGGAGTGGAGGCTGGGCAGACTGGAGAGACTGGGAACAAGAACTGAAAGGGTGCCAGAAGCCTTGGGAAATGGCAACAGTGTTTAGCCTGAGCTGAAAAATCTGGCTGAGTCCTTGGGATCTGCGGCAAAATGAGAGAGCACGGGAAGCTGACCAGATCTGAAAAAATGCCTCTTGGTGATTTATAGGAAGCAGTGGACTCTCAAGATAAGTTTGTTCTATTTCTCAGAACTTCTAAAACACTGTTGCACCGTGAAACACAAAATGAACCCTGTAACTCGACAATTTTATACTTTCTCAATGATCACTTATCTGATGACTTTCACAAAGAAAGGATTTAGTCATCTAAATCATTTCATTTTTAGAATCCACGTCACACCTGTTAGGCAAGGAATCTTTGCCTTTATTGCAAAGATGTTATTTCAACAAAACTTTCAAAATGTTGCAAATCGGCTGCTTTGGAGTTGCCAGTTTGCAAAAATGTAACTGAACCAGTTTCGTTTGAAACTAACTTTTACGACTGAAAAAGTCTTGTAACTGTGTATCTTTCCGAGATTACTTAATAACATTAGAGGATGGTAACAGAAGTGCAGGAATTGGGTGGTAAATTCGACTCCGGAGGTTATGGATTAATCATGAGTTATTCGGAGCAGGTGCCCGGGGTTTGGTGAGAAGGAACACTTGCTGGTGAACCTCCTCTGCTTTGGTGCCTAGAGCTCTAACCCAGCCACTTCGGTTGCACGTGCTGGCTCGTGCCGGAAAGCCCAGCATCTCTGCCCCGAGGGCGGTTGACTCACCCAGCCGCCCACGTGGCCTTGGATGACCTCAGGGGGCTCTGGCGGAGGCCTGGCCACAGTTGCTTGCTCCCCGGGGTGGGTGCGGCTGGGGCTGCGACACTGCAAGCCACCACGGTGTGCTCTGCTACTAGGAGGGCGCCGCCGGCACCGCGTCTTCGGCCCCGCTCTAGTCCCAGGCAGCCGCCGCCTCCCGCCCAGGCCTAACTTCCTGCCCAGAGCGCGCGGGCATCCCGCTCGGGCCCGCTTTCCACTGCCTCCGCCCGTCGCGCGCCTTGCAGCCCGCGAACCACACAGAAGCAAGCCACTGAAGCGTCCCTGGAAGGTGGCGCTCGCCGCCGCACAGGCGCACTCCCTCCCCGGCGCATGCGTCCAGGGGCCGACCAGCGGTCCGGGTGTACGGTGACGTGGCGATGCGCAGGCGGAGCCAAGGTCGGTAGCTGGCGGGCGCGAGGGTGGGGGAGGAAGAGCGAGGTGAGCAGGGACGTCAGAGTGGAGAGCGGAAGGTCAGGGAGGCTCGGAGCGGAAGTGAGACTAGGGAGTCTGTCCGCCATTGTGGACCCGAGGAGCGAAGAGCGAGAGGGGGAAGAGGAGCCTGCACGCCGAAAAGAAGGGCCCTTTCCACGGACCCCCAAGCGCGAGGCCCTCTTTCTGGCTTCTGGACGAGTGGCGGCAGCTGCGGCGGCTGGATCAGTCACTCGGCGGAGGGCGGCAGCCAACTGCTGTGAGTGCACGGGGAGAGGCCCAAGAGGCGGCGGCGGCGGCAGCGGCAGCAGCTCTCGGGTTGCGGTGAAGAATGTCAGCCACTAGCGTGGATCAGGTGAGGGAGCAGAGGCCTCAGGCTCGGTGAAGGCCCGAGCCCTGGAGCTCCACCCTCGCGTGGGGCTTCGGCTCCTCCCCGTCGCCGCCGCCGCCGGCCCCATAACGGTGCTTTGGGCGCAAGTTGCTGCGGTCCTGCCGCCGGGGCCGGGGCGTGCGCCCTGCCCCGGAGTTTGCGGCCGACACGGGCGGCCGCGGAGCCGCGGTGGGTGGGAGAACGACCGCTCATAGGGGCCTTAGGGCACATCTGAGGGCGGCAGACATGCGGCTGAGACCAGGCGAGCTCTGGGCGACGGAGTTCGAGTGGCGGGTAGGAGGTTTAAAGACTGGGGGTGGTTGGGAAATTGGAGACTATGGAGGATGTGGTGGGTTTTACTCCTACGCGGATTGATGAAAATAACTTGTCTTTGATAATGTCTTTGATTAACACTTTCCCTCTCCTTTTTTTTCCCCTTCTCATTACCACACCTTTCGTCTTGCTGCGCAGAGACCTAAAGGGCAAGGAAATAAAGGTGAGTTTGAATATTTTTATCTTATTTCCTAATGTTCGTCTGATGTCACTTTTAAACTTTGCTAGGGCCTTTTTGTTTGTTTTGCTCCAATTTTTTGGGTTTGTTTTGAGATGTATGTTTAGAGAAATATTCATCACGGCCAAAGCAGTCGAATGCTATCCAAAACTTTGGTAGTTCATGCTTTGAAGCCACTTTTATAGAAACCACAGTGGTATAAAAAACAGTTTTCTTAGTTGTAGTTCAGTTAAGGAGGTGTTATGAATGTGGTGACATTTCTTTAATTTTGCAGTTTATCTGTATTATGTAACTTCTATCACAAAAATTTCTCCAAATGCGTGCCGATAAGTGGACATTTTGTTTGACATTGCTGGGTTACGTTAGAAAATGCAACTTAAGTTGTATTTCATGTCACATTAGTGAGAATTGTCTGTTAACCACTGGTTCTAGTGAAATCAGTTACAATGAGGCAGTGACATGAGAGAAATCGAAACTGAACAGGCATGTCATCTTGCGATGTAGCCCTGATTGCAAGGTGTGACTCAATCTGGTATTTTAGAAAGGACTGGGAAGGAAATAATTTGTGAGGTTTTTGCTCTGGCTATATGATTTACTCTTCAGTTAAAAAAAAACAAACATTGAAAGTGAAGCATTTAAAAAAATAAGTGTATTTTGTGTCTATTAATATGGAACAATACAGTCAACTGACTGAAACATTATGACATTAATCATGTGACATTAGTAAGTATAGAACAATAACTGCTTTCTTGGGATAGTGCCAGTTAACATTACAGTGAATTATATATTTATAACATTTTGTAATAGGGTTTGAAATTAGAATGAATAGAATTATGCTTCCTGTTTTTTGTTTCAGTTAGTAAAGTATTACCTAGGAAATAAGATGTGCAATAGCTTTTTAGATGTAAGTTCAAGATTTTTATTGGTGCCCCTTATATTCCTAGGGTTTTTATTTGCCTTTGCAAATCTGAGTACTCAGCTCAGTTAATTCTCTTTGAGTTGTAATACAGTTCATTTGAGATTTGTACATACTAGATAAATGGCACTGTATCAGGTATCGTATAAATTTATTGCTTTGTTTTGATTAAAGATGTATTTTGGGGGAATATATACACATTTAGAAGTTTTAATTTTTGGAGTTAAAAGTTAAATTTTAGAATTATTTTCTGTTGTAAGCATAAACCTCAGGATATGATATTGTTTATTTTAAATGTTTTAAAATATTTGTTAATTTGAAAAGAATGATCCATTAATTTTTTTTTTTGCTAGTCTTCTCATGAGGAAGTATATAGACTTGGAGATATATGAAATCTGTGGTCATTGCCTAGCATAAATTATTTTATCCTAGATCTATGGGGAGGTGGCACTTTGCAAGGCTATTTGAAATGCTAAGTGTTTTGTGTTACCTGCTTTAAGGTAAGTATACAAATTCAATGAAGTACTTACTTGTTTGACAAAACAAAATAAAGCATCTATAGCATTGTAAGCCATTACTCAATTACTGTAAGTTTGATTGGGATGTAGTCATTTCACTTAGGTATGTCTTAGTGATATTTCTGATATAAACTATCTGTGACAATACTTGCATATTGACATTTACAAATAAGTATTTTTTGGGTGGTTAAAATATTTTTGATCCATCAGCATAACCTCTTTTAGATGTATCTGTACACACACAAAGTATTTATTTGGATAGCTTTCTTTTCCAAGAAATTTTCTTTCTTTTACTCTTATTGTTCCATTCATAGTTTTATCCATGGATAGAACATTGGACTGGGATTCCTAGGAGACCTGTGTTCTAATACTTCCTGTGGCTACTGGCTTGCCAAGTGAGCTTGAACACATTGCACCTTTTGGTCAGAATTTCCCTTCTATCTATAAAATAAAAGTGATAATTCTAGGTGTAAATCCTGTTGTATGTTATGAGGAATTAGAATTATAGTAGTCCCCTGCTCGTGTTGCCATTTTATTTGCTGGATTTATTTTCACTTTCCTCACCTCATCTATTTTTAAGGTGCAGGGAGACTGTTGCCTAAGAAATGGCAGAAGGGAAAAATCTCTACTGGCCTAAGAGTATTGGTAATCATTTAAGATGCTTTAAAATGGTAGATACTGCAAGTGCACAAATCCACATATACATCACTTGTATTTTTATGCCCCTGCAGGGAGAATTACAAGGCGAAGGCAGCACCTCCAGTGAACTGATACAAGTAGCAATGTGTGTGCTTGAGAAAAAAACTACTGTGCCTTAGCTGACTTGGTTTTCAAGCTAGTAAAATTGTTTTACGGTTACTCTGTTTACTTTTGTGAAGCAGAAAGCAAAATTCTTTTTCTTGAACTACAGCCTGAGTATTCTAAGAATATGAGTATTAAACTTGAATTCAACTTCTCAAACATGAAAAGTGCATGTCGCTGAGGAGTTGTCAAAGTTCTGAGAGTGTAATCCTTTTCAGATGGCTTAATTTAAGAGATACGGTTTTTCTTTTCTGAATTATCTTCCTTTGACACTGTGAGCCTAACACCTGTCTTAGTGTCTTTGATTTTCTAAGTTTTTTTCTGTATATCCTTAAGGATTTAAGTGTACTAACAGTTAAAATTTGAAAGGAATTCTATATCAATCTCTTTGTAAGGCAAAAATGCTTTCATAGTGTAAGTAATATGGTAGGCTTACTTTTTGTAAGTTTGAGTTCCTTTTAGTTAATAGATTTTCCTTATGTAAATATTAGAACACTTTATTATGCTTGGCTAGGGTGGTACTGAAGGACAGTAGAAATTTAAGGATAATTAACTTTGTCCATAATTTATTATTTTTATTGGTTCATAACTTAAAACTGATTTTATATCACATTTATTTATTAAGAACCAGAATTTTTGCTTTCCAGAATAAAAGGGTACCTCTCCTTTTCCTGCAGGCACCACAGATAAAAGTGTTAGAATCCTGTATTCCTCCTAGCACCCTTGCTGCCAGCTTCCTCCTGGTGCCTTAAGTGTATAAATAGACAAATATATGGAAAGGAATTTATCTTTTCCCTCTCTCTTCTCCCATCCCTTCCCAACAGAGAGACAGAATTGTTTGGTAAAACTGCAGTTTAAAAGAATTAGGATGAATTGGGTGTGTTTTAGTGCTTCAGAAAAGTGGTGGAAAATGCAGTGTTTTGGCAGTATTCTTTTGTATCCTCTCCCCACAGTCCCTCTGGAAACGATTGCAAAGCACTTTATTGTCATTTTAGGCTTCATTTTATTATTAATCCTCAAAACATTCCTATAAGGAGATAGAGGGTATATGGTATTGTCGCTGTTTTTGTAGGTGGGAAAACATGATGCACAGATCTGTTGACTTTCCTAACTTGATGTAGTCAGGACCAGAGCAAAGAATCACCTGGCTCCTAAGGCCCATGTTCTATCTTGATTTGACTCTGCTTCATAGAGCAGAGGAAACAGGCGAAGAATCATGTAAGTCATCTGTTCTTTTTTCCCTGAAGAACTTGTACAGACTATGGAACTGACTTGGATATCTTTGCTATTTAATGGCTTTCAGTCTCCAAGACATTAGACTGTCATTAAGTAATGTTCAGAAACTACAGTCTTTAAAGACAGTTGAAATTCTTAAGGAAAGGTATGCTTCTGAAACTCAAGGGCTAGCTTCTTATTCAGATTCTAATTTAATGCAAATTGCTTGTCAGTATTCATGAAATACTTTTAATTAAATATTTTTTCCTTAGATTGACATACTCCTTGAATAATCTTTTAGAACTTTTTAGACATATTTATGCATCATCTATGCACAGACTGTAGACTGTATATTTACCTAGTGCATGAGAATATTTTGTTCTTAGTCTCAGCATCTTAGAATTAGAAGAGAAAGAACAGAACAGAGGAAATAAGTAAGAATAGCACCATAATATAGATTTAGATAGATTTTAAATAGAGCACTTGTTTAGTATTATTAGAGTATGGGCTAAATTTCTGAGCATTAATGAATACAGGAAATAAATAGTTGTTAATTTTGAAGTGGGTAGCTGTTGCAGATAATATGTGCTAGTGTCATTGTCCAGTAGTGTAGTGAGGATTTTTTTTACCCCAGTGGTACTAGACCATGCATAGCCACCTTTGATAAAGGGGTGGTAAAGCACAGCAGGTATGTTAGAATCTCTTGGCCACCAGAAATATTAGCCCACCAGAAATAACCTAAGGTACCCTCCTCTTTATTTTTGTTTCTAGTGGCTGTTTACATATTTAAATTTAGGGAGTACATTTAGCTCAACCCTGGCTCTTGCAATCCTAACCAAATACAGTTAAACCATCTCAGTGGAGCCAAGATCAAGGTGACCTTTGTGTTGCTCTTGTGATTTGAGGGCAGTGTAGTATTATAAGAGGTCTACTTTGAAGGCTTCACAGAGTAGTATTTCTTTGATCATTGCTACTCAGTGGGTGGCAAAGAATGAAGGGATTTCATGCCACTGTCAGCTTGTAATATTTCATTTTTGGTAAGCTAAACTCTTGGAAAATTAGGGAAAATAAAAATGTAATGATACTGTAGAAGAACACATAATTTAAATCCATGGCCCCAGCCTTAATTTATAATAACTTTGTGACACTGTTTTTAAGCAGTGAATTTTCAGATTCTGAAAGGTTGTTTTTTTTTTTTTTTTTCCTAATGGATTAGTCAACATGCATAAGAAACTTTCAGCTTTTTTCATCTCACATATGTTTCGAAAGTAGAATAGTATTTTTTAGATAGTATCTTCACATCATACTTTAGCCTTGTAAAACTTCGGTTTATGTGGTCCTAAAATAATTTTTAGTCTTTTTTGGATCTTGTAATATTTTATGTAATAATAACAGTCAAGATTATTGGATACTGTCTTTGAATTCTCAGATGAAATGAGGTAGGTACTGTTAATAACCTCCTTGAACGGAGAAGTAGAGTAGAGGGGCCACGACACTAACTAGAGATACCCCGCTTCTCAGTGTTAGACTTTGGATTCATACCCAGGACCTTCTAGTTTGTGCTTAAAAGCACTCAGCATTCAGAGGATAACAACTTTCTAAAGCATTTTTGGAAATGATCTCTGAACAAATACAGCATTATAGACTATTTTCTGGTTTTCTTACGTGTTGAAAGAATAATCATGGTTATCTTTAGTGTCTCCATTTGTACTTTCAAGAAAGTTTTCATTATTTTTTGGTTAAGAACTAGAGGCCTTTTTATTTAGATTTTTTATGATTTATTCATTGTGATAACTGCTTCAATGAATTTTAGCCGCTTTCTTTAACTGGAAACAGTTAAGACTATAACTTAAGTTACCAGGGAAAGTTATTTCATTCTTTATTTACCTTTCTTGTACTAAATTATATAGACATTTAACAAAGGTAGAGAACATTCTGCAATCAGTTATACACAGCACTATTTCAAGTTGTTATTTTAGATTCAAATATAGTATCAGGGAGCCCTTCCAACAATTTAACTGCTTGCTACTGTGTTGAAATTGAGATTATTTACATTATGTTTTTGGTAATGGGAAGTATATATATAGTTTATATTTATGTAATCTTGGGTATATACAAGATTTGTAAGTTTTTGTTTGCACATAAGTATTTGTACCTAAATTGAGTTAAAATTTTTAAGAGGATTTTTTTTTTTAACAAAAAGAACAACTCAGGATAACTTTTCTGAGTTGGTTGAAAAATACTGAAAATGTTAGGTTATTCTGTCAGTTTCATAAAGATAATTACCACACATCTAATATAAACATATTTTTTAGTTTCAGTACAAAACGGTTCGATTCATCAAAAAGATGCTGTAAATGATGATGATTTTGAGCCATACTTAAGTAGCCAGACAAATCAGGTAAGTCTGATAGTCCCATATTTAGGAAATTAAACTTATATTAGTATTAATGGACTTTTCAAATAGATTTTAATTGAATGAAGCTAACCATAACATATATTACTCTAGTGTGCCTGCATAATAGTGAATAACAGTTGCAGGTTTGTGGTACAGGAGAATTCTTTGGAAATTCTAGGTGGCTAAAACTAGGTTGTGAAATAAAGATTTGAAGATGGACGTTATTTGTATATGGTATGGTTAGACTTTTTTTTTTAACTTTTAAAGAATTTAACCTTTAATGTTGCTGCTATATCTTCATAGCCAAAGCAAATGGGAAAGGACTAGGTAAGCCTGAAATTTTGGTTAAATTGTAGTGTTTTCTCTTATATAAAAATATTCCAATTTGAATTTCGTTGATAATTAAAGTTTAATACAACATAGGGACTAGAAGATTTATAAACAAGCTTGCTTTCTGTATTGTAGGCTTGGAAAATTTCATCAAATCAAATAAACTGGTGACTTTGAGGTTCTTTTGTGTTTGGGTTTTCACAGATAATTGTGTGAGTTTGTATACAGGTATAATTTAGATATAGCACTGAAAAATGAAAGAGTATTCTTTGGTCTCTTGTCTCTATATACCATTTCTGCATTCATTTTTTTGTTAATATAAATTAAAAAAAATAAACTTTCATTATTAACCAGTTTCTTGGGAAAGACTATTCTATAGCAAAACTCCTTTTGTTGTTTTGCTTAAAAAAGTATATGAAAAATGTACCGTGAAATCTTAACCTCTAGATTTTTTTTAAACTGTAAAAGAACAAGGAACCAAATACCCTTGCAGGCCTTTAGAGTTGTAGGGAAAGTTTGAAAGGAAGTAGTTCCCAATTTGTGGTATGTAGGATTGTTTTTAGGAGTGCGAAGAGCTATGATTATATTCGGACTGATCTATCCCTTGATCATTTCTCGTTAACCACCCCCTTCCACCTGTTGATGGACATTCCAAGCTTGTGTTGGGAGGGAATAAATAAATGGGAAAGAATAAAAATGGGTGATGAAAATCTATGAATGTCTGGCTGCTCATAAAAGAGTGAAAAAATTCATTTTAATACTTAACGTAATCTAACTTTTTGATATTACCACTTAAAGTTTGTGAAAGAACGTATAACTGGAAAATAGGAAGATCATTGTTTTGAATTGTAGTGCAAGTTTTAAAAGAAATGCTCAATATTCTATTATTTGGGCCCATATAATAATCTCAGTTAACATCTCTTCTGGCAGTGTTTCAGACTTTTTTTTAGAAATCCTGATATTATGAAGTATAGTAGATACTGTCTCAAAGAGGTCTTCATGATCAGATAAGTTTGGGAAATTATTTTAAATATTAAATAATTGAACTTTTGCTACTTGATTTCATACTTTATGTGTTATAATGTAAAGTGATTTTTCTAAGACGAATATAGTTGTGAAGATGTTGGGACTTACTGTTCAACCTCTGTTTTTAGGGAATTTTAATGGAATGTAAATGTTTGAGAATTGGCAAACAGTAAGAATCCTCTTGTTTTACTTGGTAACAGATATTATATAATTTATTTGTTACAGGGGCTTAAAAGATTGTTTTTTTGGCATTCCACAGAGGTGCTTCGGGTCTGCCTAGGGAAAACTAGGGGAAGGGTACTCTTGATCCCACCCCTGCAGCAACCAGAACTGTGCTTTGCTTTTTATCTGTTTTATATATTGGAATTCTGCAAAGATTGCACTTGTAAAAAAAACTTTAAAAGTGTCAGAAAACTATTATTTTTTAACAATCGAAGAGATGTATTTAGTGAACCTAGTTTTTAAATTATATCATTAAAGTTTCCTTATGTTGGGACAAAAATATCTATAAAAGATTTGTTTTAATGTGATGTTTAGATAGAAAGTCTTATGCTCTCTATTAATTGTTTTTTTTAATGGTATTTGTATATTCATGTATTTGAAGAGACGTTTCAAAAATCTTCCCTCTCCTTGTCAGTACTAATGAATAGGTTTTTAGCGATTAGCTTTATATAATACTAAAAATAATTATCTGTAACCAGGACACATACTTACCTTTGAAAGAATCCTCACACTATGGAATATTGGAAACTGGGTTTATTGGAGAGAAAACTTGAAAATTATCTGAAATCTTAGAGGTGATTTGTGTAAGAATTTAAGTTACTCATAATAACCTAGTTAAAAGAAAATTTTTAAGAATTGACCGTTTAAAGCAGGTTAGTGAAAACTAGAATTATTGGTGAAATATCTCAAGTAATTACTTGTGTATTAAAATTATGTAAGCATTTATAGTTTCTTGTTCTGATCTAGCTTAAATATTTAATTAAACATTTTTCAATTAGATGTGTAATATGTCTTTAAAATTAAACTCCATCTGATTTTTGTATTAATAAGAAAAATAAATCTTTTGTCTGGAAAAATTTAATTTTTTGGCTAATTTAAATTGTTTTGATTTAAATTGATCTAATTCAGATCAAATCCAGGGATACTTTAAAACAGGTTGTTGGCCTTCTGTGGTAGTGTGTTTAATTTTCTAGTGCTCAGTTTCTTAAGGGATGATTTTTATAGTTCTTTGAAAAGTAAATGTTCATCCTTCAGGTCTTAAAATTAGTTCTCTAAAGTTCCTCAGAATAATGAGATCATTAAGTTGATTGGAAAATTCAGGTTTGAATGGTACTGTTAAAGATGCATTGTAATTTGTGCATATAAATTTGGAAAAATTTATATGGAAAATTTGGAAAAATTAGGTTTGGGTTTGTCTGCTTGTCTATATAGGGAAATAAATTCCTAGCCATGTTTGTCAGAGAAGTGGACTAGAGAACTAAGAAAAGTAAAAGTATTTTGAGTTTTGTTACTTATTTTCCCAGCCATCATTGCCCTTAGTTAAGAGTTTCATTATCTGCCCGTTGGAGTGATTTTCTAACTAGTAATTCTATATTGTCACTTAGCAGTCTTCAAAAGTCCAAGTCTGTGCCACAGTCATGTTAGAGTTACACAGCTCCACAACAGTGGATACATTTGTTACATGAGTGCCCTTAAAATTGCTTCATTTCCCTCCCTGCCTTGTCTTTGGTCAGCTTTCTCCAATTTTTAAGGAAATAGGTCTCACTATTTTCTAAGAATATAAATATTTTCTGAATATTTCCTTTCATGATTTCACTCTTTATATCTATGTATATGATCTGTACACACACACAGAGACTCCTATATCTATCCTTCTTTGAAGTCTCTACTGATTCCCCCAGTTATTTGCTTCCCTGCTCTTTGTACCAGAGTGCTTCTTTTGCTTTGTTGGTACTTCCATTACAGTACCTATCAAATTATAGGGTATATGTGTCTCCCGCTAGACCTGGGAAGTGTTCCAGGTCTGAGTCCTTGTTCTTCATCTTTTTGTCTCCAGTGGCTGGCACATAGTAGGCATTTATTAAGTATTGAATTAGTGGATTGGGTTATCTGCTAGAATTAGGGAACAGTTACAGCTGATGAGATATTTAGGTTAACTGGGTACCATGTATAATACATTTTTTTGGTGACATCCTTGTGATTACATATGCATTGAGTATACTTTTACACATAAGCATTAAAAGTATTCTGAACTTCACTTTTTTTTTTTTTAAAGATTTTATTTATGTGACAGAGAGAAACACAGCCAGAGAGGGAACACAAGCAGGGGGAATGAGAGAGGGAGAAGCAGGCTTCCCGCCGAGCCACCAGCCCGATGCGGGGCTCGAGGGGATCATGACCTGAGCTGAAGGCAGAAGCTTAACCACTGAGCCAGCCAGGGGCCCCTGAAATTCACTTTTTTTTTTTTTTTT